>VMKM01001123.1:0-179587 GCA_008360985.2 Macquaria ambigua | reverse complement strand
GCAAGATAATCTGGTAACCATGGTAACGCATACAGTTAATCCAGAGGTGTGTTCAGCTTGTGTCCTACTCCGTGTATTTTATCAGTTCTAGCCTACCTCTACAGCTCACAAAGTAACACATTGTATCTTGTGTGTTTAATCTGTAGGCCTACACAAACCAAAATTTAAAAGCAAAAATGGTTTTACAGGTAGTTATGTACTGGAACTAGCAAGTACACCTAACAACAGTATTATTTTTGTACTGAAGTGTGCTTAAAGAGAACATTAAACATGGCTAGTGTAAATAAAATGCAATGAAGTATAATTAATGTGAACATAATTTACTTCTACTGTGTAGTCTGAGTTGATAGCATACTAAAATCGTTTTTTTTTTGCTTTCCAACACATGAATATTTTCAAAACATGTGGCAATATCATCAAATTCTATGTTTGCATTAAGTCTAGTACATGTTCATAAATTTACTGACATGATATACAGTGTAATCTGTTGAATTCATGGCACTGTGAAACTTCAGTATCCTTCTGCAGCCCATCCTCATCATTTGTACAGAATATACAAAGAGAAAATAGTCAAAGTTCAGCCAGTATCATATCTCTCTGATTAATCGATTAATCTAATTATTATAATCTGATTATTTGAAATAATCTTTAGAATAATCTATTATTTTAATCTAAAGATTATTTTTATTACTCAATTAATATAACAATTAATTTACCCTAAATAAATATCAAAAATATTAATATTAAAAAATAAAGAAAGAATATTAAAAATAATAATATATTAATATTTTAATATAATATTCAATCATCTTCTCTTAAAAACAAACAAATATAACAAGAAACAAAGTATCTTAACTGGTACTGTCTGTTTCACAGTGAGTCGCTCATGACACATGGCCGTTAAAGTACAGAAACAGAAAATATAAAATGCCAACAACGTTAGATGACGCATGGTGTAACGTTATGTTACCATAACAGCAGCGGTGCAGAAATTACTTTTAACATGGGGGCGATGAAGGAACATTTAGAAACTCCATATTGAGCTACTACTAATAGAAACATGTTCTGTGTGTTGATGATCCTAATACAGTGATCATGCTTGGCTGGGGACAGAAAGTAGGGGACGGTGCCGTCTTGACACAACGCTCCGGCTTTGCTTTCGTGCTTAGCAGGTGTACTGCTGTGATAAGCCATTTCCAACTTGCAGAGCTAAAAGGGTGCGCCACATTGTTGGGTCTCTGTCTAAAATACTCCCACAGACGATCGTGGGCGAGGATTTTTAGCTGCAGCTTGTTCTCCGGGGGAGTCCACGCTTTGACCGGGTGCAGCCATTGTGATTATGAGTCGCCCCAGCCCTACTCACAACAAATAACAGGAGTTGCAACGAGGATGTTTCTGTAGTTTAAGATACCTACAATAATAAAAGCAAAAAGGTACTATTATTATTGTTATTATTATTATTATTATTATTTCTTTATGGTCAAAAGAGAGTTAAGCCTCTGGGACACATATAAACAGAGTTTAAAATCTGTATCAATTTACACGACACCAGATTGTGTTTCAAATGTTTCATCTCACAGGTAAGCTTCAGTGAGTAAAAACAATGATAAATAATGAGATGATGTGATTATGGGATGTTTATTGCATTCATTTATCTGTCTTTTATCAGTCTTTAGCAGACGATCAAGCCAAATACTCTGTATCTAGAGCAAGAAAGTGTTACGCAGTGTTATTTTAAGTGGAAGCCATCATCCCATTTCAATATCAACTGACATCCCACCATTTCATATTCAATTTACTGATGTTTCAGGACATTTTGTGAGACTTTCTTAAAGGTTTGGAGGCCATTTGCTTAATAATACCTTCAGACTTGCCCAAAGAGGAGTCAAACAGCTGCTAGCTCGAATGCTGCTTGGTTTGTCTCTCTTTTTGGTTTTTCGTCTGTCTAAAAGAATTAAAGTCACAGCTACAAAGATAAAAAAGGGAATGCTCTTGGCTTTTTCTGACAATGCTCCCAAAATCTGTCAGTGAAATGCAGAACTGGGGCTAGATATCACTATTCTTTACTAGCATTTTTATGCAGATGCTTTTGATCACAGAACAGTGGAAATTAATAGAAGTTTTGGTTCTAGTTCTAGTTTCTAGTTTTTTTCCTTTTTTCAAATTATGATTTAAAAAAAATGTTTGTGTCAAAATCTCATATTTTTGTTAACTATAATTCTGACCAAATAAGTAATACAAAGCCAAGACAAACACCAAAGGATATATGTACTCATTTTTGAGCAAAAATGACTTTAAAATAAAAGTCATTAGTGGTGGGGGTCAAACAATTATGCTGCAGCCTCCTTCAAAGTCCGTACATACCACTGCCAAGAAACTACATCACCATTGGCATAATGGTATTCTGTGAACAAAACAATATGCTGCATTGCCTTCTGTGAACATGATGTGTGCAAGCTCGCTTCCTGAAGCAGCCAAAATCTTTGTGCAGATTGATCAGTTATCATGTGTGTCCATAGTCCTTTTTCACAGCAGCTTGTTATAGCAGGAAAAGCACAGCTGTAGTTAATACCATTAACTTTTATTCCCTGTAAGTCATTCCAATGAGCCAACATGCACAATATCAGGACACTGGAATTGAAACACCTGAGTGGAATACAGTTGTTATTATTGTTATTAATAGGACCTGTGCTTTTCCTGCTATGACATGTTAAAACGTCTGCTGTGAAAAGGGGCTGAATGTGCATAGTTTAGCGTGTTTCTTAGGAAAACTACAGTTTGTTCGACGGCTTATTCGTAGCTCAGGCCATCAGCTATTTTTGTAGCTCAGACTATAAAAATAAAACTGAAATTGTACGAAAAATGGCTTTCCTTTAACTTATAGTGTGCCCCATATGTATTATTCTTTCCTGCTTACTTCTAAGGTGAACCAGCACAAGCAGAAACTATAAAAGGAAAATTCTGGTATTTTTCAACCTGGGTCTTTTTCTCATAATTGTGGCCATTTTGGCTATGGGTCATGCTAACTTTTCCTTTGCCACTTCCATTGCAGCGATTCTGGGATTGCGCCAGATAGCCTCCTAAAGCTTTGCAAATACACTTTAATTTTATACAACACTTTCAAATTTTAAACATTTCACGTATTTGTTTCCAAATCCAACCGAAAGTAAAGTAAACACAGAAAGTAGCCCCGTGGATCAGCTACTGTTGCTCTACTGTTGGATCTACTTCCAGGGCTAACCAAACTAGCTGCCTCCTCATCTGCAGTAATAGCAAACATTTATTGCTTATTGTTTCATACATACCATGACTCTACTTCAGCAGCGGTAAACAGCTATTACAAAAATGTCCTGAAAGAGACACAGAGTAACTCATCCTGTTTCAGAGATTATTCCAAAATTTGCACGCACCCCGCGTCTAGTGTCCGATGTTAAAAAAAGGCCACACCTGAAGCAGTGATTATACTGTACGTGCATTTGTAAGCAGCTTTATGTTGGGGTGACCTAGAGGAAGAGAGGCCAGCCAGCAACTGAAAGGTCGCTGGTTTGATCCCCGGCATCGACAGGAGCGTGTATTCCAGCTGTGTGAGCTGGTGACTGAAGAGTGGCTGGTATCACATCCACGGTGCCCACCATCTCTGCCTAAGTGCCCTTGAGCAAGTCACTAAACCCCCAAACTCACATCACATCATCCTTCTGTGCAAGTCCTTAGCTGGGAGCAGCTGACAGAGGTCTTATTTTCCCCCATGAATTTACAGGAAACCTGGTGCATCACGCTTGGACACATTTGACTCCATCCCCCATCACGGCTCCTTTTGCATGCTTTAGTCGCTCCAGCCTGCTTCAACACCTTTAATGGAACCTTTCAGAGGTTCAGTCTCGGGTTAACTCAGAGCCTACTCATTTTTTTTTTTTTAACAGCTCCGTGAACTGTGAGAGACCACTGCTTGATTTTGAACTCCACAGCGGAACCCAGATAAAATGCCATATCAAGCTCTCACTCAAACTCCATCCATCCTTGTGATGAATCTCCCAGCAAACAGCAGTTGGCAGGTGAAGGTGGAGAGGCTCTGGGAAGTATTCACAAAACATCCTCAGGCTGAATCTGAGCTCAGATTATAGGAGGTTTAGAAATCAGACAGATTTCAAAATTGGGCTGAATCATACAAGACTCATCTACTTTTTAATTGTCTTTTTAAGGCTACTGCCATGACGCTGCTGTATGAACAGGGCTATATGCTTTAGGGATTGTAAAATTAAGTAATTGGACAAGGTATCTACAGTTTGCTACAGTCAAAAAATGTCCGGTGTCTAACAGTATAGACAGACCTATAGAACCCAAAATACAACTATCAGAAGCTGCGAGCGTCACTCTTATGTCCTCCTCAGAGGTTCAAATAACTGTAGACCCGACTTTCTACATCCCCAGGAGGGATTCTGAAGCTTCAAACACATCCATGTGCATACAGTACATCTTGTATGCACAATGGATTTTGTTTCTCTGTCAAAAACCCCTGTAGAATTTTGAAACTTTACTTAACTTTTACTCACTTGGGACATTGGACCCTAAGACAACAGTGATACCACTTACAAGACAATGGGAGATTTTACGAGAAAAGGCGTTAATCCCATAAGATTTGGTGGAGGGTAGTGTGGCTATAGGCCCAAGCCTATTCAGTCCTACTTAAGATGTAGATCTTTAAAATGTGTCAGCAGTACTATTATTTATTTTTTTTAAAGGCTCAGTAATTTCCTAAAAGGGCACTGTAGTTTTTAGTGAACATTACTCAAGCAAACAAGAGTAAATAGTACATTTGTTGGGGGCTATTTTAGCTGATTTAATACACCTTTGGTCCACTAGTGAGTATTTGGGACAGCAGGACGGTGTATGTGGGATGGAGTCAAAATAAACTACAGCATGTGTGTTCATGGTAATGAAGAAACATGTCATGCATGTCATTGATGTGATGAGTTTTTGTAGCCTCTGTAAATTCTTGATTCTGACAGGTGTGGATTAATTTCTAGTAACCGGCTAGTTTAATCAGACACCTGTGACACAGGTTTTTTTTTTTTTTTTTTTTTTTTTGAGGTTCTAAATTAATGCATCAGTATTAAACTACAGGTAAGGACAGCAACAGTTTGGGTTAGCTAAAGAACTGAGAGCTAGTGTTATTTCTGTAACCAACAAATAGCTTCTCAGTCAGACATACCACAATTCTTTCTGTTTAGCAAGATGTTGCCTAGCAACACAAACAGCAGGAATTCTGATATGTTTAATTCGGGGGTCTCCAACACATTGCTCGCTCCCAGTACTACCACACTGCAGTCAAGTTTGGTGACGTCAATGACGCCGTAACATTAGACAATGTTAGCAGGCTAGCAAGCAGCACACACCAGATTTGACAATGGCCACAGAAAATAACCAGGCCAATAAAAGTAAAAAAAACATATACTATTTTCATGAGGAATGGGAAACAGTGTTTTTTTATGAATATGAATGACAAATGGGTGTGTCTCATTTGCAGTGCGAGCGTGTCAGTCGGTAAAAGATCGTAACGTCGAGCGCCACTTCACCAAAGTCGACAGCAACTTCTACACGGGACTTTCCAGTTGATAGCAGTCTTCGAACAGAGAAAGTAAAGGAGCTGAAAACAATGCAACAGTCTGACAACAGTCTGTTTACCAAAACGACAAAGCAGCAACAGAGGCTTGGTTTAAAGTGGCGCACATTCTAACGATGCACAAAAAGCTGTTCACCAATGGCGGGATTGTAGAAGAGGCGATGACTGAGGTGGCTGAAACGTTATTCAAGGACCATAAAAGTAAGACAGAAGTTATGTCTATTGCCGATGTACAACTTGGTGCTAATACTGTGGCAAGGAGAGTGTCTGCACCTGTCGGACGTTGACAGGTGCAATGGGTTTTCGATCCAGTGTGATGAGTCGGTTGACTCCAGCGATATGGCCCAGAAGAGTTTTTACCTTACTTTCATTGAAAACTACAACCAGATGAGTTGATATTAACAATGCTGTGAAGGACTACTTTGTGGAGAAAAAGATCCCTGTTGAAAAGCTGGTGTCTGTAACAACTGATAGAGTGCCGGCTATGACAGGGCGTCACTTTCACAGTGAAACCAAGGCTTTCATGGAATCAAGGGGGGGGATGATACCACCCTGTTGTCTGATGCTGAGTGGCTACTTGATCTTGTGTTCCTGACGGATGTAACTGAGAAACTGAATCACTTGAACCTACAGTTACAAGGTAACGCATTAGCTTGGTGGCTGGCATGAGCCACTTGTCATAGTAGCATGTCGTAGTAAACTAGATCATGGCGTTAATGCGTTAATGTGAAGTTTGTGCCTAGGCGTCTATTATGGCTTAATTACCTGAAAGCCAATACACTTATGAAGACAACATTTCATTTGTAAGAGAAGGAATGTGTATATTTTGATCACTGGATTTTAGATTTCTTGAAACATCATGATCAGATAGAGTGGTGGTAAAGTGATGGCAAATGTTTTTTCAAAAGCAGCTCAAGATCACAGGATGAAGTGAAGGCTGCTGTACTCACATGATAAACCAGATACCAGGTGGGCCCTAAACGAATCATCCCAATTGTTCCAGCAACCTGCAGATGGGCTTAAACATGATAACACACATTATGGGACAGATTTACCTTGTGTCACAATAACCACAGACTTATGTATAGGTATGGTCATCAGGGTGCGTGCCTGTTCCAATTCCAAGATATAAACTAAAGAAAATTTTTACACTAGTGCATCTGGACTGGTTTAATCTTTCTATTATTGACAGTGTCATCTATCTAAGGATTTACAGTATCTAGGTCTAAGAAAGCCAGATACAGGTAACACTGCCACCACTCAGATAGTGATCTGATCATTTCTCTGTTTGTCTATACGGCTACAGCAGCTCTTTTCCACACACAAGCTACTGAACAATAACTTGATAATATAGGACCTGCTGGCAGGAGAAGATGGAAGAAGTTTCATCAAATAGCTTGCTCCATATCCAGCACAGTGCCAGTTGTTGCGGTGGATGTGGTTTTCACGCCATTTAAAGGCTTATTCTATCATTTTTGACCATGAAAATTTGAGGTACATTTACATACGTAACTGTGTGAGTTATAGTTGGACATGCATCATTTTGTATATTTCTCATTTGTTCATATTTTTAAAAAGGCCATAGTTCAAATATAATACATCTTTGCAGCATCTCTAAACATTAAGTCAAACTGAAATCTGAATTTTTCTCACTTTTTATCTGAGGAAATATAAACTATGATGATACTACAGCTATTGTTCATATTTTCCAAATTTTAAGAGGATAAACAGTTTGGACACATTTGTGGACAGAGCATCTAAGCTTTCCCATGGCAGCCGTTAACTGACATCTAAGAGCCAGTTGAGATTGCCAGTAGATGCTGTGTCAGCTTCCATGGTGCGCTACCAACTAGATAGCCTACAAACGTTGATTCAAGACATTTTCCCCCGTTTTCAACAAGCCCACATGGTGGGTATCAACTTTTAGTGACCTGAGCCGTCTGCCCCTTTGCAACATTCAACATTTAGGAGGACCAATTGGGAGGTTTGTATTCCTCTCAGAAAGTGAGGTTAGGCCTAGCTTGCTAACCTTAGCACTGATTCCCACTACACATACCTTTTCAGTCATGTTCTGTCAACAACTGCTGAGTCATTGGCAGTTCCAACACGCTCAGTGTTGTGTTCATTATAGAAAGGAGGAGGCATCTGGCTAGCAGCTGTTGCTCTTTAATGGGTCCATTTTGGTGACGGCAAGTTACCAGATTGTCAAAACTTACAGCAACGAGTAGCCCGCCAACCTCAAAACTCTGTATGTTACCCTGTGATTTGAATCACAAGACAGAGTAAAGTACAAAGTAACAGAGTAATGTAGGGAGTGCTCAAATCACAGCTGGGACTCTCTCTGGGACAACGGCTAACACTTTCGGTTTCCCAGCTGGTTAACGACGCCACCGCTCCACCTTCCTGCCAATTTGTCCCAGCGGTCAGGAAAAAATCCTCTCCGGCCCAAAAAGCATTTTCCCCATAGACCACCACAATCAGTTATTACTCTTATGTATTGTGAGTTTTCCCAGAACCTAGAAAAGCTATTTTTATGTGTGTGACTCTATCCAAATGT
The DNA here is from genome assembly GCA_008360985.2 of Macquaria ambigua. Lineage (NCBI taxonomy): Eukaryota > Metazoa > Chordata > Actinopteri > Centrarchiformes > Percichthyidae > Macquaria > Macquaria ambigua. Next base: position 171,410 of record VMKM01001123.1, on the reverse strand, counting down.
AAAGTCTATGGGCCGAGCGGGAACACGGGCGAGGCCAGCGGGAGAAACACTAATGCACATGTGCAGTGTGCCACACAACGCAGAAGCAAACCTGGAAGCTAGAAAACTTTTTTGGCTGATGCACTTGGCGGACAATTTTCATTCAAGTGACTGGGCGCCATCTTTGTTTCAGGTATCCAATTCCATGGTAGGGGGTGCTATCAAGTCAGAAAAATAAATACAATTACAAATTTGACTAAGTAAGTCAACAAGTCAAAACCCCAAATATATACTGATGAATTTTAATTTCAGTGTGACTTTAGTAACTTACTTGTTGTCTTGTTTTGGTTTGTGTATTGAAGAATTAGAACCTACTTTGGAAAGAATATAAATCCAATCTCAGTTTAGTATTTTTGTGGTAGACTATCATTGCATTTCCATGTGGAATACAGATGTAGGGAGTTTTTCCTTGCCACTGTCGCATAGTGCTTGCTCGTGGTGGGAAAGGTTGGGTCTCTGTAAATATAAAGAGTCGGTCTAGACTTGCTCTACTAGAAAAAGTGCCCTGAGATAACTTTGTTATGATATGGCGCTATATAAATAAAACTGAATTGAATTGAATTGAATAGATTGGGACTTATTTTTTAGTAAGCACAATGACTTTTGTGTGAAGAAAACAAAGCACCACAAAAACTAACATCATGAGAAGCGGTGGAGACCGGTAAACACATATTTGTTGCATGGCTTAATGCAAATTAGAAACTTATTGTCTCAGCTGAATCTGGAGTGAAGCTAAACTTGTTGTTTGCGCTTCCTGTGTTTACCATGGCTTGACCCCACTTTTTGTTTACCTAAATGTGGTGAATGGTGCTTCATGCCTCATAGCGTCAGGACATGAGATAAGTCATTCAGCTTTACATTAGCTTTCAGCTCTAGGCCGATGCATTCTCTTTGAGATTTATCACCTGACTGAAAACATCAGAGGTCGACTTGGGAGAAAAATCTTTTTTTGCCTTTATGCCCAGTAGATTTAAGGCTCCCAGCAGGGATGTGTGATTGTCTCCTCCACTAATTTCCCATCTTCCCAGGGAGCCACTCTTTTCATTGAAGTTAAAACTCTTTTCATTTAATTGCAGATTCTTTCTCTTACATACATTTCCCCTGTATGACTCATTTCACATATCATAAAGAGTATGTAGAGCACGCTACAAAGCCAACATGTTCCGCCTGAGTTTCTATATTTTAATGTTGACAGCAACAGATTAGTAATAGCACAATATGAATACTATTTAAACTATCCACACAGAGGTTCAGTCTTGTCATTTTGAAATTAGCACTTAAACATATACAGTATAATGCTTGTTGTTGAGACCAAAGTTGCAGCCTGATGAAAGAACCGATGATACTGTTTGTACCAAAGATAGGATAGTATCCACATATTGTACATTATTTGCACCTCAAGTGTTGACCAATAAGACCAAACAACACATTATTGCCAGAGCAGATGCTACGTACCAATATGTTAATGTGTGTGTTTGTGTGTGAGAAAGAGGGAAAGAGAAAAGACATCTTTTTCATCCTTTTCATCAGTGGAAAGCCACATACATGCTGTCTTATGCAAGAAGTGAGAGCAGTTACTGTCTACATCCTATCTAAGAATTGCAGCAACTGTGGAACTATGTTATTAAATGTTGACTGCAATCGACTATGCCATGACCATTTTTGCATGTAGTTATAAAGGCAACAGAAAAATGTGTTCAAGTTCATTTTAAAGCAAAATAATTTAGACTCAGATCTGAGATCTCACTTCCTACTCTGCATGTAATATCTCAAAATATAAAAATAAAGGGTAAATCCTGAATGTGTGACATTGTTCATAGTTCTACAGCCATTTTATAGTATGGGAAAAAGCCCTTCTGTGATTTGACACTTATCTGCAATTTTGACTGTGGCCATTCCACCAAATCTCTGCATACTGATTTTATTCTATGCAGCCATTCAGAGCCGGCCATTGGCATAGTCGGGGGGGGGGGCACCGGTCACCCTCAAAAAAATAGAATTAGTGCTCTTGAATTTGAGCAAATAAATGCATGAATCTGTTCTGCTTAAGGGGTGTTTCTAATTTTGTATTTTTTCTGGGTACCCCCAGGGTTCTCCAAGTTAAATTAGTTAAATAAAAGACATTTTAAGATCTTTTTTAATACCACTTGAAATTTAGTGCCAACTTCACGGCCATACTGGCAAAAGTATGAAGGATATATTGGAAAATCAGTATGGATTTTAAGCCCTAGAAAATAATTGTTTACCAAGTACTTGAATTTAATAAGACATTTTATTATAATATATATAAGTCCCATCATCCCCAGCTTGAAAGACTTTCAGGTTCTAACATGGCAGTAATTAATGAAAGGCTATTGCTAATATCTAATTGTATCAGAATCTAAGATAAACATTATTTGCTCATTTCATCGACGAGCTGCTAACTTAAGGAAACCATGTGTCCAGACGAGTTCATCAAATCTCAGTGTACCCCCAAAATTTTCATAAGTTGTAGCAAGCTAAAAATTAACAGCCTGCTTCCTGAATTGCTGATAAAGAGACAATATTCATTAATGTGGAACCAGATCCACTTGTGTTTTTCTACTGAGTGGATCTCTCAGCCACCACAGTGACATGTGACAGGTTACACCATCTATCATGTACAAACCTTGCGTCCTGACTAAGATAAAATCCACATCTCAGGTTGACCACAGTGACTTTCAAGTGATCTGCTGCAGGCTCTGGACAGACTGCACTTGTTCATGTTGGCTGTAAAGGTGTCTTTGTACAGCAGAAGCTAAGAATCATGGATCATCGACATCAGGTATTGTGTCTTTCTAATTCTCCAGTGTCTCTCTTGCAGTGGTAGACAATGCCAGATGTGAGTAATAGGTTGGTACAGAAGGGAGGGATCAGCACAGGTTTTGTTCATATGTGTATTAAAGAGATCATGCCTCAGACTGAACATCTGAATAACTGTATGAATTCTTTTACATTTTGTGTGCCCTTGCTAATGCCCATTGCTTGATGTAGTGGTTATGTAAGGTTTTAAAAAGTCTCCTGCACTGTGTCTGAAGACAGAATAGATTAGAGAGACCTGGGGTAGAATAAAGATTACCCCCTCTTCACTAATATTATCTATGGGGAAACAAATTATCCTCTGATAAGATGTATGCGTAGTATGGTGGCAGTACAGTTTGATATAGGCGCTGTACTTGTGTACTCCATGTTTTAGAGGACCCTGTCACTTCAGGCCCTGTTGTCTCTGAAGTCACCAGATTTTATCTTTTTTATCACTTTTATCCATATCTTCACTTGTTGACAAGTGGAAAAATTCAAAGTTAAAGTGTTCAGTCATCAAGCCAAGGGCTCTTATTTCATGTTATTTTTCGGACACTTATTTGTAAGCGTTAAATGCTTCTATGTTTGTATTTAGCAAAGACAATTACTGTAGTTTCAGAAAAAATGAAATAAACAGGCCATAGGTTAACTGAGGGTATGGCATGGGTCCAAATAAAGGGCAGCTACGAGGCGCTCAGCTCCCCTGAAAGAGACATGAGTTCCCCAGAAAGCCTCATTTGAGGAATTTAGAGGGGAGCTCTAAAGTATTATGTTTGGTGCCGCTGTTTTTTTTCTGTATAACCTGAAATAAATAATAGGCTAATAGTAAAGCACTTGTCAATGTGTGTTTATTCCTGCATAACAATTTCAGATAATTTGTGTCTAATTAGCGATTTAAAAAAAATTGCAACGGTGAATAACTTTTCTGTTTCTTTGTTGTCCCAGCTAAATATTCTCTGCATAAAATGAAATGTATTGATAGTATATTATATAGTAGCACTGCACAACACCATGTCCCAAAACTAACCACCACAGATGATTTTTTTTAAATTATGACGCTGAGTCTCACCATGTTAACTTCCAGTGAGATCAGGGTTGTTACATTTAGCATCCTCAGTCAGAGGCATTACATCTATAGTCTGCCTGGGGAGGTCCCTGAACACACACGAACATTCCCACATGCTGCTTTCTCACAAGGACAGATGATATCTGTGGTCTATATGCGCCTTACTGTTTCCCATTAAAAAACAGACAGCTGTATCATGATGACATGATGTGGCAAATTAACATACAGATAACTAAAAATAATTTTCTTTCTTTATTTATGTGACTCCAGACTCCATCACATAGTATGGAGCACAAACAGGACATACAATAATAACATGGCATGGCTGAAGTGCAACAAAAATTACTTAAACAAAATAAGTCGATTTTTAAAAAGGCACCTACGTATAAAGTTTGTCTTATCTGAATGTAATAACAAAATTAATGTAAACATAGATGGGTGGTTTAAATATTACTCTGGCAAATACCTTTCTCTATAGTTCATTATGCTTACATTCTTACATTCAAACAAAATGTGATGCTCTTCTCCCAAACAGTTGTCATTACAAAGGTTGCAGATCCTCTGATTTCTATCCAGCCCTTCATATCTTCCAATGACCTCAGGACTTCTGGTATTGTTCGCTCTAAAATTACAAATAGCCTGCCTATACTTTTGGTTTTTGTACAACAGTTTAAGCTCTTGTTAAATAAACATAAATATCCCATGATGTCATACTTCTGAGCTCACTTTGCCACTTTTGCATGAACTGACCTTTCAGCCAGTTGATGTTGCTACACTTGTTACACTGTTACACAGTAATCCAGTATCTGCTTAAGCTGCAAGACCCATGGCGACACATACGTATGCACTCATATTATGCAGGCTGTTCAAATAGTATCTTCCCAGCTCCCCATACAACATATTATTGCAGGTTGTCAATTTAATTTTTAGGGTGTACTTTTGAAATTTGAGGTGTAGTTTTCATGCATACAACATAACCAACTTGTTAAAAGGATCTAGTGTGATATCTGCAGGTAAATCAAATTTTCTCCATTTACAGAAAATGGTGAACATTGCATGGGAGGCTTGCTTATGCAGCTCCTCAATGGCAATCTTAAATGAACCATTATAATTCATAATGACACAGAGATATTTAAAACAGTGGACAATCTCTAGATTTTCTCCATTGCATACAAACTTTAGTTTGCCACGATCAGCTTTTCTACAACCAAGAACTGTGACTTTTATTTTATCACTATCAGTGTTGGGCAAGCTACTTGAAAGTGTAGTGAGCTAAGCTAGCAGTTACTCTACATGACATGAAGCTTCACGACACTGAAGCTACCACCCAGAGAAATGTAGCAAGCAAAGATACAGCAACATGGCAAAAGATTACTACATCAAAGATATATATATTTTTTTACATTGAGCCAACTTCATTCCAGTCAATGCTTCAATTTCAATTGTTTGCACTTGTTTATGTAAACAATAAGCTGCAAGGGTCACACATATTGACCTACTGAGCGGGTCAGTGGGAGTGCAGGTACTTGATTGCATTTATCTTAATTCTGGTAATCCAGGAATACTTTTATTGTATTAAGTCATTTTCTAAGGCCAAACAGTCTGTTAAAGTTCTATTGTCTTATGTAATAGTAAACCAAAAAAACAAGCAATTTGATGACATCACATTGGGAATTTTGATGAACATTTTTCACTACTTTCTGACATTTCAGACCAAACAATGGATCAAAGGAGGCAGATGAATCTAATTCAGGCAGATTAATTGATAATGAAAACAATTGTTAGTTGGAGCGTTAACAGGCCTATACAGGTACACAAAGCAATATACAAGCATTTCAGGACCAACATAAATGCCAATCAACTTTCTTTTCTTTTATTTATTTTTATGTTAAAATAGTTTATATACACCCATCAGCCATAACATTATGACCACTGACTGGTCATAATGGAGGAACATTGATTATCTCGTTACAATGGCACCTGTCTGTTACATCCCGTTATGTGTCTGTGTATCCTGTTTTATTTTGAAATCCTTTCTGTCTGGTCTGTCTTGTTCCTGTCCTCATGTCTCATTTCCCACACCTGTGCTCTCTTGCTCACCTGTCCCTGATTGCCTCGTTTGCCCTACCGGTCCTCTTCCTTTGTTTCCTTGTCGGTCGCTTGTCTCCTGCCTGTGTTCCTGGCCGTGTTTCTGTGTTCCTGCTTCGTTCCTGTGTTCCTGTGTTAGCCGTTATGTTCCCAGTGCCTCTTTGGACTTACTCTGCACTTCAGTTTTTGTGCGTAAGCTCTTATGACCACTGACTGGTCATAAGAGGAACATTGATTATCTTGTTACAATGGCACCTGTCAGATATATACACACACTGTATATATATCTGACAGGTGCCATTGTAACAAGATAATCAATGTTCCTCTTATGACCAGTCAGTGGTCATAATGTTATGGCTGATCGGTGTATTTATATATTAAGGACACCCCCCTCAAACAGGCAAGGAAAAACTTCCAAAGACAGTCTTTAATAGGGATAATGGAAGAAACATTGAGAAGGATCACAGAAGAGGGGACCCCCTTCCAGGGTTAATAGGTGCCCCGAGGGCAGCAATCGCTGTTCTTCTCCTCCAGTTGGCGTGGGACTCCTCTCCTCCAGTCAGCCTGCAGACAGTGTTAGGGATTAAGATTTTAGCAATTCTAATTTTGCTTTTCAATTTCATGTTCTGATTCTGGCATCTTGAATAAGCAATATAAGAAACTTTTTTTTTTTAGTAGACTCAGGCTGCCATAAACAGTAATACATATAATGTAATCAGTGAGATATCCCGTGATTCTTCAGCGTTTCCCCCACTACATTTCGATCAAGCACACACTAATCTCCATTATATTACTACAAGCATCTAAGTCGCTGTTTTCTCTGCTCAAAGCTGTAATAAAGTCTCTGTTGTTAAACAAACTTTAAACTGTCACAACGAAGCCCCTACGCCTACCTACAGCCTTACTCATTGAATTAGAGACAGCTAACTCCTCTGTATGTAAAGTTAAATTTTAGTTTTATGTCCCCTGATCTGGTATGTCATACTGTAAACACTATACATCTGGATTTACACATGTAAGAGCAATGCAAAAGCACAGCAGGTCCACACTTTGCTTTCAGGAATCGGAACGCGAAAACCAACTTAACAATCCCCCTATTTTTAGAAATTTCAGAACGGTTCTCGATAAATTACCTATGGTGGCTCCAGTCAGCCAGATGTTGGGTGCAACTTCACATCGCTATAGCCACTCCTAAGTCCAAAGTCCCATCGGTGCTGAAGCTTTATTGTCTCTTTGGCCTGAAGCAAGCAACGAATGGTCTCGCAATGGAGGAAAACATCTTCTTTGAGCAGGTGCACATGTTCCTGGTGGAGGTAGCTATCCTGCTCATAAGTGGACACTGGCGTCGCTCTGTTTGCTCTTTCAGAGGTTCTTCTTTACTCAAATGGTCTGTGGAAAAAACAAAATCACAAAATTAATATGAAGTGCTTCATGGGACCATTAAATGGATTGACGCCTGCAAGCTAGTTCAGGCAGTCAACTTGAGCTGCACTGCTATACACACGTGACATGCCTCACTCTCCATGATCACTGCATCAAGTACTGCTGCCTGTTCTTTCAGCCCCACCACCACCCCAGCATCCACCTGCAGGCTCCGGCTAGAAGGTTTAAGATATTTGCTCATCACTCCCCAATATCTCTATGTAAACATATCTGCAGGGAGTGATGTGGTATGGTATGGTGATATGGTATTATAAACATTTCTAACGTGAGTTGTCTGACTGATATATTAACTTCTAATGTTTTTTCCATAAAAACATGTCATGTCAGTAAATGTCACACAGCAATGCAATGAACAGTGCAGCACAGTGTGCTAAAGCAAGTTCAAGATAGTTGAATCCACACAGGATAGCAAAATGTATAGCTAACCCTGTGACGTTCTAATCATTTGAGTTATTTACCCTGTAACTCGCTGTCGTCCTGGTCACTGGTTAGAGAGATGACGGTGGTCTTGATAGCCTTCTTCGATGTTTTTTTGCAGCACAGTCTTATAAATTTCTTGAAGAAACCACACATTTTCTTGGCTGTGTTTCCATGAGGCACTGTAGATGTAGAAATTATCAGCTGTTGCCTCAGTACTCTCAACATAGCCTCCTGAAAATTGGGATCCCCTGATCTCACCGCCTCCTGCATCACTTGTACGGAGCCAAACTCCAGCAGGAGGTTGTTGATGGCAGTCTGGTAAATGTCTCTATAACTCCGACCCATCAGGGAGGCATGGAAATGTTTGTACATGTTAGGGTCCACATCTTGAAGTTGTTCAACTACTTTCTTTACAACCTCAAAAATAATTTCAGTGTTTCGAATACCGATGGCATTGAGCATCTGCCCAGCTAGCAGACTCAACAGGGATGTGTGGACAATGCCTGCCTGCAACTGTGACTGTGTTGGCTCCACTGGCTGAGGGCTTGCATCATATGTGGCATTAGACTGTAGACTGTCTTGACTGTAAATTGGAATCATTGAAGAATTGCTAGGAGTAGGACTTCCAAGCGCTGCTTCTATACTGTCTCCTGTTGCATGTCTTGGTACAGGCACAAAGTCAGGATTGTGAGATGCTTCTTCTAAAGGGAGTGGAGGTGGATAATCAGACTCCTTTGGGTGTAGTGCTGACCACAGGAGAACCTGCACAGCACAACGAGTAACAACCTCCTCTGTCCTCATGTAAAGGGCGTGAGTGACAATGGTTGGGTTGGTGTAGTCCCCTCTCCTCAGCTTTCTATAGGTCACGGCGTCGCATATGCGTGTTCCTGCTGGTACTAATGGAATCTGGTAGTCACGTCCACTCATTACCACATTAAAGATTCTGTCCGTGAGTTCTCTTATTTCAACGTTGTTAATGACCTCCTGCCCACTGTGGACAGCTTTTTGACTGTCTGTCTGCGCTGCTCCCTGCACATCTTCTTCCAAAAATGCTTGTACCAGTTCATCAGCTATGTTCTCAATAGACTCCATCTCACTGGGACCTACACGACGAGAACGGTCCTCCGTTGCGCCAGTTACTGTAACTGAATTGAAGGAACAGCTCAGCTCAGAATAGGACTTGCTGTCAGGCACAGCACCTGGTATGGCATCCAAACCACTATAGGAAGACGTTGCAGACTGCTGTCCATGTGATTCCCTGTCTTCCACAGTCAAAATGTGTGTGTTTGTGCCAACTCTAATACAGACATCTCTACGGTTGCAAGAGCTCATTTCACAGTGTGGCATTTGAGCTCCGCTTTTTAGGACTTTCACTATTCTAATGATGTAAGTCTTCACCAATTTCTTTAAGTCACTGGAATTGAAACTGGGTAACAGGGTAAATATGGGTATCTCCACTTCTTCCCACAGTGCAGTCTGGCTCGACTGACCTTGACCATTGAGGGCTATTATCAGTATGGTGGCAATGTGATAAACCATCTTTTTAAGGTCTCCAATGGAAGTAACGCAGCCGCTAACAAAAAACACTGGGAGTCTGGACTCCGAGATGGGAGTCTGAGTGTACAAAGCCAAGACTGAGTTGATCGTCTTTGAAATGTATCTCAAAAGCAAGTGGGAGAACTCCTTGATGGCCACAAAATTCTGCACTTTGATCTTTAGGCAGTTAGTTAGCGCCTGTTCAATAGAATCCCCCAGGTAGGTGTGGATTCGGTCCTCAGTTAGATCGAGGACGGTCGCAGAAAAGGAGCCGTAGGTTCTCATGTATCTGTAGACCTGCGGCATCACCAAATCCAATATGGCCTCTGCAAAAGTCTGGATAACATCCATGCAAAAATTGGCCAGTGTAGTCGTTATCCCATAGTTCATAAAGGCGCCCGTCATTAGCTCCCATTGCCTGTAAGAAAACACAGTCAATGTGGCATAAACACTCTGAAGTTGATTCCCATCTAAACAGATTTTATGTATTCATATTTTTACACAGTGGAGTTTGCTCACAAATGTCTCTATCTACCACACTGTCACTTTTGTAATAACGTGGCCATGACTTAATATGACATAAGAATGCTTGTGAATACTGTATTTCAAGCTGCAGCACTTACTGTGTCGTGATTTGTACCAAACATTTGTTGATGGTAAAACAGACGTCCTCTAGATCAACATGCGGCAGGTCAATATGCAGAGTATCAGGTGTCTGCACTGATGCGGCAGAACACCCTGGTTGGTCCAGGGATGGTTGTTCTGTCATGGTGATGTTTATCAGCAGTCAATTAAATCTGAAAGAAGCAAATGAAATCAAAAACAACATTTTCATTTTTGCAGATGTGGTATTTGTTACAGGGTATACCGTACCAGGGGAGCGTAGTCTTTAAATAAGAAAATCTAGTTTATATGAAATTAAATACAAACACTGGCAAACTTTTACACAAAAAGATGTCTTTATCTGAAAAACATGTTAAACAGGCTATCATATTAACAAAATGGACCCCTATCTAAATGAAGGAGGAGGTCTATTGCGTGGGTTTCTGGGATTATCTTTTGTACTTTTTCTTTGGTTCAGTTATTGCCTGCTTTAAATCACAATTTAGTTTTTTGTCTGTAGGAAAGTGGCAATATGTGTTGAGAACATTACTGATTTACGAGTGAAGACTGGCTGATTTTTTACAGAATCATGATTACAGCTACTAATGTCTCGGGCGAAAAATGCTTTTTTTCTGTGTACATAGCCAAGCTGCAATGATAACCAGCTGTCCTTAAGTGTAATACCGACCCACACACTGAGGAGGCCTCTACAGCAAATGACATCAGTGTTAGACCACCAGTTAGTGAAATCCTGACACAAGCTAGCTTACCTTGTTGTCCTTTGTAGAAACAATCGTCCGGTTAGCAGAAATAAAACCCAGAAAGTTTTGCTAAGATATTTCTCTCAGAAAGTTTTCTGTACTGTTCACTCCTCTGCTGGAATGGTGTCTGACTGATAGAATGAACAACCTAACCCAACAGGAAGGACTGTACTGTGATGTCACCACATTATGACATTATGAGTTCTAGAAATGTTTTCCTGTCAACTCAAACAAACTGCCCTTTTATCATAACTCCAACAGGAACATCTTTGAAGGCGTTGTTCTGTATATACCACTGAGACATATCATAAGTAAACACAAAATCCAGTACTATTGTTATGCAGATGACACACACATTTATGTCCCATTAAAGACCACTGAAGAAGGCAATTTTATTCATCTTGACATCCTGTCTGTCAGAAATAAAGTGCTGGATGTCCCAAAACCTTCTCCAGCTAAATGAAAACAAATCAGAAATAATTCCCTTCAGTCCCCCAAAGTCCATCTCTATTTTACAGAAACATCTTGGATCCCTGTCTTCAAATATCAAACTTGCAGCCAGAAACCTGGGTGTGATATTTAACAGTGACCTTTAATTTGAAAAACAAATTACAAAAGTCATTCAATCATGTTTTTATCAGTTGAGGAGCATCTCAAAGATCAGGTATTTAACCCCTCTACCTGATCTCAAGGAGGTTATCCATGTTTTTATTTCATCTTGGTTAGATTATTGTAATTCATTGTATTCAGGGTTGAGCCAAAAAACTATCTAATACTAGAAGACAAGATCATATCAGCCCTGTTTTAGCAGCTCTTCACTGGTTACTGGTTTTAGAATTTCTTTTACTGATCACCTTTAAAGCACTTCATGGTTCAGCTCCCAGTTATTGTTGAATTGCTGCTCCGCTATGAGCCAGGGCAAGTCTCAGATCCTCAGACAGGGCTCTGCTGGCTGTTCATGAACCCCGGCTCAAGATAAAAGGTTTGCAGTCAGGGCCCCTCAGCTCTGGAACTCCCTGCCTGAGGATCTGAGGCTTGCAGAATCAGTGACATCTTTTAAATCACTTCTCAAAACGTATCTGTTATATTATTATTTTATTATTTATTCCATTTTTTTTTGTTTTAATCCCGGTTCAACCATGTAAAGCACTTTGTAGCTTTGTTTTAAAAAGTTCTGTATAAATACATTTCATTAGTATTATTATTATGTTGCCTTTCCAGAACCAAAAACACCACACCACAAACAAGAGCAAAAGGGTAAGGAACAGATTAAACAATGTGTTTGTCACAGGCTTGTTGGTTACAGGCTTGACAAGCAAAATGCCGCAGCTCGCGTTAGCTCAGTAGATCAGCCGGTGATAGCCAGCCACAGACACCACACCATATCGGCAGTATATATCAACAGTTTTGTGGTTTTGTTTTGATCTGATGTCTACATATCTTATTAGGGACGGACAAGGCCTCCTTGTTCACGGCGAGGCGTGAATGGATACCAGTAAGTGACTGCATATCATATCTACAGTCATGTGAAAAAATTTAGGACACCCTATGAAAGCCTGTGTTTTTTTTAACATATTTGGACATTTGGATATTTAATATCAATTTTAACAGTGCTGAGAGATTCAAGTAATATAACTAAACAATTAAAACTGAAGAAAAGACTTTTTAAAACAATGCAATTTTTAAAAAATGCAATTTCTGGTGAGGAATAAATTAGGACACCCCCACATTTATTCCCACTTAAAATGGCTAAAATCACACACAGGTGTATCACATCAGGTGCACATGATTAGAACATCGTTACTCAGCATTTTGAAGGAGGCTTGCCCTATTTAAACCTCAGACATTTAGTTTGGTGTGCTCCTGAAGTGAGAGTGAACACCATGGTGAGATCGAAAGAGCTGCCTGAGGCCTTCAGAAAGAAGATTGTAGCAGTTTATGAGTCTGGTAAGGGATTTAAAAAGATCTCAAAAGAATTTGAAATTAGCCATTCCACTGTCCGGAAAATAGTCTACAAGTGGAGGACATTCAAAACAACTGCCAACATGCCCAGGTCTGGCCGTCCAAGCAAATTCACCCCAAGAGCAGACCGCAAGATGCTAAAAGAAGTCTCCAAAACCCCTAAAATGTCATCACGGGACCTACAGCAGGCTCTTGCTACTGTTGATGTGAAAGTGCATGCCTCTACAATCGGAAAGAGACTGCACAAGTTTAACTTTCATGGGAGGTGTGCAAGGAGGAAACCTTTGCTCTCTAAGAGAAACATGAAGGCCAGACTGAAGTTTGCCAGAGAGAACGTAGACAAAGACCAGGACTTCTGGAATAATGTTCTTTGGACGGATGAGTCTAAAATTGAATTATTTGGACACCAGAACAGAGGACATGTTTGGCGTAAACCAAATACAGCATTCCAGGAAAAGAACCTCATACCAACTTGAAGCATGGAGGTGGAAGTGTCATGGTTTGGGTAGGCTTTGCTGCAGCAGGACCTGGCCAGCTCACCATCATAGAATCCACCATGAATTTTACCGTGTATCAGAGGGTGCTTGAGGAACATGTGAGACCATCTGTAAAAAAATTAAAGCTGAAGCAGAACTGGATCCTGCAACATGACAATGACCCAAAACATACCAGTAAATCCACCAAGGACTGGCTGAAAACTAAGAAATGGAGAGTCCTGGAATGGCTGAGTCAAAGCCCAGATCTTAATCCCATTGAGATGCTGTGGGGTGACTTGAAACGGGCTGTACATGCAAGAAACCCTTCAAACATCTCAAAGCTGAAAGAATTCTGCGTTGAGGAGTGGGGCAAACTTTCCTCAGACCGATGTCCGAGACTGGTAGATGGCTACAAGAAGCGTCTCACTGAAGTTATTTCAGCCAAAGGGGGTAACACCAGCTATTAGGGGGTAGGGTGTCCTAACTTTTTCCTCAGTTAGAATACGCATTTTTGTTTCTTTTGTTTAATGAGTAAAACAAGGTTGATTTTTGTTTACCTGCAATTAAATTGCTTTCTTTTCCAGAGATGAATAAAAACAAGATTAGACATCGATATGTGAACACTTCTTAATAAAGAACTGAATATTTAATGGGGTGTCCTAATTTTTTCACATGACTGTAGCTATCCTTATACACTGTCAGATGAAACCTTTCCTACATTGCCACATTCTGGTTTCTATATATTGATGATTTTCAATCAGGACGTACATTTCTGGTTGAGGCCTGGAGGGGAGGGTGACCCCAGCCTTTATGGAGAAAAAAAAAAAAAAAAGGAAAACCTCAAACAGAAATATAAGGTTGGTTTACTGTCTTTTCACTATGTCACACACGTCACTATCCCTGTGAGCTAATCAGCCCTAAGGATGTGAAACCTAATTATTGTTTGAGTTGATGAAGAGGTAACTTTAAAATATGTCAGTGTAATACTGCATTCATGTTACTCCAGCTATGTGGATGCTCTCATATTGACTCCATATAATTTCTTACTTTACTTTTTTTCTGGAGCAAGTAGTTAGTAGCCCCAGGAAATGTAATACCAGTGTAATTAGGAGTGCTGCTATTAAAATTTCACACAATGTATTATTCCTGATGTTTAGCGCACACTCAGTGTACAGGGCTCATAACAAAAACTTACCTGAGGATGATTTTATATCACTTACATTTTGCGTTATACATTTTAGCCTATTTACAATTTCTATTAAGCACAGCAGCACTGCTGCATAGGGGAAACACTGAATACTGTAAGGAATGTGCAAGGAATGACATTTCAAATGTTTGATCTGAAACCACAGTGTTTTTCTGTTTTTTGCCGTCCTTCCTCCGCAGGACCTGGAGTGCAGCACAGAGGGGGGTGAGACCACTGCCGCATCCTGGAAGTGGTACAGTTTGATGGATGAGGCAGTTGGGGGCAGGCCGTCGCTAATGCCGCCGGTCCTCATTGCTTCATCGAACCTCCCTCTGTGGTGACCCCAGAACAGGACACACCCACAATATCCATATAATATCCACCCCAAAAAGTGGCGGGTGGATGTCGTGGAGCTTTTAAGGGATCTGCAGGAGAAGGAGAGGTATGAGCTGGAACTCAGACAGATAGAGGCAAAGGCGATAGAGAGAGAGGAGACCACAGACAGAGAGACACCGTGAGGCTGTGGAAAGGGAGGAATGATTATTTAAAAAGATGAGGGAGAGACAGGGAGATAATTGCTAGGGAGGAGCACTTTTTGTCAGTCCTTGAGGAATTATTTTTCAATAGACTCCATTATTGGTTTTTATCTTCTCTGTCTGTTATTCTTGCTACTCTAGATATTTAGTCAATCACAAATAAATGTTCACACACATGGCAAGGCAAGTTTATCTGTAGAG
Organism: Macquaria ambigua; assembly: GCA_008360985.2. NCBI lineage: Eukaryota > Metazoa > Chordata > Actinopteri > Centrarchiformes > Percichthyidae > Macquaria > Macquaria ambigua. The sequence continues at coordinate 156,273 of VMKM01001123.1, read as the reverse complement.
CACATTTCAACAACAAGGCAATTCAAAGTGCTTTATATAAAACATTAAAAGCACAAAAAAGTGCAAAAGAAACACATTATAAAGGACATTTAAATACACTTAAAAATAGTTAATATACATATTAATGATCCAGTTAAACTTATTTTTCAATCAGTTAGTGAGTGTAGTCGTGATCTGGTGCATAACACAGCATTGCCATCCTGTGCCTGTCCTCTGGTTCTGGGTGGTCCTGTGCAGCAGGCGATGACCTGTGCAGCAGGCGATGACCTCCGGGACATAGAGGACATCCACCTCCAGCTCCTTCAAGAAAATGGACCTCCATCTGGTCGTCAGGGTGCCAAAAGCTCTCTCCACAACACATCATCATCAAAGGCATTTCTGTTGAAAATAAATGGGGCTGTGCTTTCCCCCGCGTCATGCGGCGACCCAGGGAAACCAAGGAACACATTGATGAACCTGGCTGTGTGATCACAGACAGCCTGAAACTGAATAGAATTAAATTGTTTTTTATTCAGGTTAACAGGCTGCATCCTCTGTTGGTGGCTTCACACGGACGTGGCAGCCATCAGTGCTCCCAACAACCCTGTTAAAGACTGCTGACTCGGCCAGACGTGCAAAACCTGCACCCAGGTGAGGCAAATCCTCCTCACATGGAAGGTGGATGACCTAGGAGAGGAGAGAGAGGACTTTCCTGCTGGTCTTGTGGACTTCGTGCGGTGCACGGTGGCTCTGGGCATGCGATATGTTAACGGTCAAATGTTGGTGCTAATGCTCCGCCCGATTGCAATACGCCATTACAAAAAAGAAGAAGAAGTTGTGATCATTGTGCCATTTCCAGTAAGTTTGAGACAGCACTACCCTGTTGAAATTCACGCACTACGCAAGTAAGTACATGGTGTACACAGTGTACTACATGTAAGTGTACTAGCGGAAGTATCACAGCAAGAGTTTAACTCACAGAGCTAATGTTAATTAGTTAGCTAGCTACAACTTAAAAAATCTGCTAGCTACAGTTTCTACAATATCAGCTGGCAAAATTGACCATCACTGGCTGCAAATGAAAGCCTGATTTTGTCTACTTCTATCTGAATCAAGGACATTGGTTCAAAAATCACTATGAGGTGTTTTAATGAATTCGCACTAACATGTAATTTGTTCAAATTAATTTGAGGCTGCGGTCACACCAGATTTCACACCCAATACATTTACATGAGGAAAAGGGTGGTTTTTTTTTTTTTACTTGTGGGATGCTATTGTTAGCCTGCTAACATGCTAGCTCTTGCATGTAATGCTAACAACTCTGTCCCACATTTTGAATAAAAAGTGACACCCCTGTTGTAAACTACACATACCCATCACAGTTTGATAGATAGTTGCAACATTGAATATTTTCCTTTGATCTGTGGTGAGAGACTCCTTGCTCTTTTTCCTAATGTGACCGTATTATATATATATATACATATATATATATATATATGTATATGTATAGTCCGGAAACAGTCCCTTTGCCAAAAGCTGCCTCTCAGTTTTTTTATTAACAATATCTTTATGGATAAGCGTAATGCCATTAATATAATAATTTAAATAGACTTTTCAGCTGTATAGATTGAAAAACAATGAATCATTTACATTATCATGCATTTCAATTAATCAAAATCAATAAGATTGCCATATTATAAAAATATTGCCAGTGTCATATAATGGTACTTTTGTTTCTTTTGGTAGCAGCATGGATCAGCACAGTTTCTGCTGCAGTGTGCCAAACGTGTAACAGCACAGAAGATAACATTAACAAGTTTGGTTGACAGATAGGGCTTGAGGCGCTGTAATGGAAAATAAATGGAATTTTACATACATTTCAACTGTTATTAACTGGAGATGAAAATTGAGCCCTATTAGCCCTATTACATCTGCTACATTTCAAGAGAGTGAGTCAGAGAAATCTGTCAATGCCTTAGTGAAGCGGGTTGACAGGTCCACACACACACACACAACCCCCACAACCACAATCTAACATGTCCATACAGTTTGATCTCAAAAATAGCCTTTGGGTGAAGGACCGCCCGCTGAGCTACAGAGATTTAAATGGGACGCGATGGGAGTGACAACTAGGCGAGAGCCAATCGCGCTCGTTTGGTTTCCCCCGATACAGGACCACAACACTGTCACTCTTACCCACTCAGGCGTCATTGTTGTATTTAAACAGCACTTCCTGCGTTATGAAAAAAGACCACGAGAATTTTGTGCTCGAGAAATGAAATGAAATGAACTGCTTACTCGTGCGTAGTACAGCGGCTACATCAAAAACAATTGACAGTTGTCGTCCACTCGTAGCAGAGTATGTAAATGATGTACTCAACGCAACACACACACACACAGCTACAGCTTCATGAGAGGCCAGAGACTGCCTGCTACTTTGTAAAGTATGTCAATTTAAAAGTACTGACAATTTATTTTTTATTATTTAGCAACACACTCAATCATTTTCAAAGTAGTTTACATGACCATGTGAATATGTACAAAGAAAATGCTGTCACTTTGTCTAATCTTCCTGGACACTAAGTTGATATTCTTTGTGAACAACGTGTTAAGATATTTTTTGTATGTTTGCAACATGTAAGGTAGTCCTGTTACTCTAAATGCATTTACATAATCATCACAAAGACAAATTAAGGTCTGCGTTCACTAACCTTTTACATGCATTATCATAACAGACCCTCTCCATAAGGCATGCGCAGCACTTGCTGTGCTTCCATTATGGAATCTCATTCACAAGGATGACTGAGCCTGCTGCCCTGCCTGTGACAGCTCAATTACAGTGGTGCTTGAAAGTTTGTGAACCCTTCAGAATTTTCTATATTTCTGCATAAATTTGACCTAAAACTACATCAGATTTTCACACAAGTCCTAAAAGTAGATAAAGAGAACCAAATCAAATAAATGAGTCAAAAATATTAGACTTGGTCATTTATTTATTGAGGAAAATGATCCAATATCACATATCTGTGAGTGGCAAAAGTATGTGAACCTTTAGGATTAGCAGATAATTTGAAGGTGAAATTAGAGTCAGGTGTTTTCAATCAATGGGATGACAATCAGGTGTGAGTGGGCGACCTGTTTTATTTAAAGAACAGGGATCTATCAAAGTCTGATCTTCACAACACATGTTTGTGGAAGTGTATCATGGCACGAACAAAGGAGATTTCTGAGGACCTCAGAAAAAGAGTTGTTGATGCTCATCAGGCTGGAAAAGGTTAAAAAACCATCTCTAAAGAGTTTGGACTCCACCAATCCACAGTCAGACAGATTGTGTACAAATGGAGGAAATTCAAGACCATTATTACCCTCCCCAGGAGTGGTCGACCAACAAAGATCACGCCAAGAGCAAGGCGTATAATAGTCCACGAGGTCACAAAGGAACCCAAGGTAACCTCTAAGCAACTAAAGGCCTTTCTCACATTAGCTAATGTTAATGTTCATGAGTCCACCATCAGGAGGACACTGAAGAACAATGGTGTGCATGGCAGGATTGCAAGGAGAAAGCTGCTGCTCTCCAAAAAGAACATTGCTGCCCGTCTGTAGTGCTAAAGATCACCTGGACAAGCCAGAAGGCTATTGGAACAATGTTTTGTGGACGGATGAGACCAAAATAGAGCTTTTTGGTTTAAATGAGAAGCGTTATGTTTGGAGAAAGGAAAACACTGCATTCCAGCATAAAAACCTCATACCATCTGTGAAATATGGTGGTGGTAGTATCATGGTTTGGGCCTGTTTTGCTGCATCTGGGCCAGGACGGCTTGCCATCATTGATGGAACAATGAATTCTGAATTATACCAGCAAATTCTAAAGGAAAATGTCAGGACATCTGTCCGTGAGCTGAATCTCAAGAGAACGTGGGTCATGCAGCAAGACAACGACCCTAAGCACACCAGTCATTCTACCAAAGAATGGTTAAAGAAGAATAAAGTTAAAGTCCTGACCTTAATCCAACAGAAATGTTGTGGAAGGACCTGAAGCGAGCAGTTCATGGGAGGAAACCCACCAACATAACAGAGTTTAAGCTGTTTTGTACCGAGGAATGGGCTAAAATTCCTCCAAGCCGATGTGCAGGACTAATCAACAATTACCGGAAACGTTTAGATGCAGTTATTGCTGCACAAGGGGGTCATACCAGATACTGAAAGCAAAGGTTCACATACTTTTGCCACTCACAGATATGTGATATTGGATCATTTTCCTCAATAAATAAATGACCAAGTCTAATATTTTTGACTCATTTGTTTGATTTGGTTCTCTTTATCTACTTTTAGGACTCGAAAATCTGATGTAGTTTTAGGTCAAATTTATGCAGAAATATAGAAAATTCTGAAGGGTTCACAAACTTTCAAGCACCACTGTATCTCATGTGCAATTATGTCTTGTGCAATGTCTCATTACTGTTCTGACATAACAGAGTTGATTTTTAACAAAGATTTGCACAAGCAGCGCTACAATGTGTTGTGGTTTCACTGACCTTGGTGCAAAGGTGGAGGAGAGGAGCAGTGATGATGAGTGACAATGAGTCCATGTAGTTGAAAATTGGCTTGATTTGATTGAAGTTGCCATGAGAATAGTTTCCGGGTTTTCTCACAACACCATTCAGCTGATGATTTGGTGATTCCACTAACCACTGAATATTCACTCTCGTTTTTTAGCTCTGTTTTTGGTCTCTACCAACTCCTGAGGGAAATACCTGGCTCTTTAGCTGCTAAATGCTCCACTATGTTCACCAGCTAGCTGTAGCCAAGTTTCCATCCAAATGTAGCACAAATTTTAACACAATTTCCAGAAAATGGGCAAAAGAAAATGCAAATTTATGTGCGTTTCTATTCCCTAGTGTTATGTGAATGTTGGGAGTTGGTTTATCAAGATGAACAGCTGGTGGTGCTAATTCTCGAGTCCGGTTCCAATAAACCATTACAGAAGAAGATAACATAATTAAAAGAGCACCAGTCAAACCTCAAACAGTGCATTTTTAATGCAATTTTATAATTTAAGGAAGGTTCCATTCTCCTTATTAATCCACACAGATCTCATGTTTCCAGTTTTTTTATGCGCCAATTGAAAATGCGCATTAAAAAACTATGGATGGAAACGCTCTTACTGTCTGTCTGCCATTTGGAGCTGAGCAAGTAGTGTACAGTGTGTTTTTAGAGCTGGCCGGACTGCTGAATGAGCTGGAACTCGCTCAGTGAAGCCGAGGGGAGCTGCAGATTAGGGTGATAATTCTCACACCCTAACCCCCTACTTCTTCTTCAATTAAAGCTTGTCCTCATGACAGAGAATGGCCTTTAGCCTCTAAGCCTCTAGAGAGAGAGAGAGAGCAGCAGCAGTGTAGCAGATTCTTCCAGTTCAGGAAACAAGCAGCGCAATGGATCAACTGACTACGTGTAATGTGAAAGGGGTTGTTTGCAGCAACATACCGACAGAGAATTATTACTCAACTCTGAAGTTCCCCTCAGCTCTACAGAGCTTTTTAGCATCTTTATGATCCATGTTTTGGTTTTAGGTTTTTAAAACTAAAAACTCTCACTCACCCACACACACACCCACCCTAACCTACATTTTATCCTACTAAATCCCTATCCATGTCAGCTACCCTTGCAACCTATGTCATGGTCCCGGCTGTGCCTCTCCCCCATTCCCTGTGTGTTGGCTGTTTATCTCTTCCTTGTGTTCCTTGTGAGTCCCCTGTTTGTCCTCTCTGTCAGTGTGTGTGTGTGTGTGTGTGTTTGTCTGGGCGTGGCTCTCCGTCTCACTCCTGCTGCTGATCTACATACACAACTGCGATCCATCCTCTCATCAAGCTCCTGCAGCATACTACCCCTGCTCTACACTCCAGTCTTCGCCAGATCTTTCAGTTTGCCAACGTGGTACTAACGCTACTACCTAGCCTGAAATTTGAAGTCTAGTATCTTCTAGTGTTTTCCTGAACCTTGTCTAACCCAGTGTTTACCTGTGCCTCAGGTCCATTCCCTCCTGAGATTTCTGTCTGCCTGCCTCGTCCAGCAATCTCGCCAGCCAGCCTGCCAGCCAACAGCCCAGCTCTGTCTCTGCCTGCCCCACTCCTCCATCAAGCTCCGGCTCACTCTTTAACTCATCTCACCAACTTCTAAATAAACTTAAATTTTACCTGACCTCCCTGATTTGCTGTTCTTGTGACTGACTGAAGGACTTCATACAGTACATCTTGACGGCTGTTTGCATGGAAAGACCTTAAACTTGCTAGGGCTGAGGATGAATCTGAGCATATCAACACCTTATCTTGTCTAGTTTTTCCACCCATCGTAGTGCAACCAACACTGCCAACATCTGTGTAAACCCCTAACTTATTGGATGGTCTTCTGTTGATTCCAATTCCTTTTGCTGGTATTGCCACCCCACATCCTGTCACTCCTATCTCAGGTTTATTAGCACCATCTGTATAAATCTGTGTAAAATCACTATACTCTTTCCTTGATAGTTGAATGCGCTTACCAAATCTATTTTATCTTTTTCTTTCCTTTTTACGAGTCTGTATCAGGCCACACAAGCATCCATGGAGCCACCACCGGTTAAACTGCTGACGGCATTTCTCCCATTTCTACCTGTAGAGCAGGTACTGGTGATGTTTTAAAGGCCCCACTGCACACTGTCAATGCCTGCGCTTGAATCAGATCCAATTTCCTTGCTGATCCATACACTATGCTGCTGTAATCCCACACAGATCTTATCAAGGCCACATACATTCTTTTCAACGATGAGCAACTAGCTCCCCATTCCCTACCAGTCAAACATCTCATCACATTTACTTTTTTGCATTTTACTTCTATTTTCCTGATATGATCTGCCCATGTTAACCATGAATCAAAAAGAACTCCCCAAAATGTAAAAGTTCCAACCTTTTCTAATTCTTTCCCATACATCCTTAGCTTTATCCCTTCCTCGATTCTTTTCCTGGTGAAAAAGACCTACCTATATCTACTGGCACCTTTTGAAAAGACGTTATTGATCATAATGATGAAAAGTAGTGGGCTTATCACACTGCCTTTCCAACCGTGTACTGATTTGACAAGTCTGACCCAATCCGTACTTGAACTTTTCTTCCAATCCTTTATCCAGTTAAAAATCTCTCCCACCAACACCCATCTTATGCAGCTTAATTAACAACCCTTCCTTCAACATCATGTCATAGGCTTTTTCTATGTCAAAAAACACTTCAATTAGTGACTCTTTATTTGCCTGGGCCTTTCTGGGTTCAGTCTCTAGTCTATCCCGATCACTGAGTCCATGGTATTCCTTCCTTTCCTAAAACCACTCTGATAACTTGCTTCTCAAGCTCATATGATAAACCTTTCTGTTATCATCCTTTTGCATATTTTTGATGTTAGTGCTATTGCCCTGTAACTAGTGGGTTTAGACGGATCCTTGCCAGAGATATCAAATATGAGACTTGGGATGTACTCTCTGTGCTCTCCTCAATGGTTGGAAGTGGTTGGTCTCATTTAGGAAAAAAGTGATGTCACATACTTCCATGCACCAATTTGGACAATTAACATTTGAATCAGAATCTGATGGCAGTTGGTAGGTTGTCTGGTCACTGTCAATCTAATCTGTTGAAATCAAACGCACAGTCCTGATGAAGCAGTTATCTGAGTTTTTAGTCTTAGTTTTTACATGTTAAACAATACCTAAAGAGGTTTTAACTTTAATTGTTGCTTATTTAGTCATGAATATTTCATGTTATAGAGAAAAGAGATTTAAAGCCAAGTTTTCAGGGGCTTTGAAGCTCCTTAAGGGGAGCTTCTACTCAGAAATACCACTGTATGTAAACATAGGGGTAGAGTCTTGCATGCCGTAAACCATTAAAATGTTCCACAGATGCAGCAAGTCAGAGATTGGATTAGAGCGGATGTCTTGGGGCAGCATCATAAATCTACATTTTTAGCCCTCAGTTGAAAACGCTGGACATTCTCATAACTGGGCTCTACTTTCTATGCAGAATTTATGATTTACTCAGAGTGCACAGACCCCAAGTTTATGTATGTAATGATGTCGTATTATTTAAACAGACCAAGTGCACACATATGTATACACACAAACGGGGCAAGACAGACAGAAGTCCATCCATCCATTTTCTGCTGCTTATGCGGGGTTGGGTTGCAGTGGCAGCAGGCTAAGCAAGGTAGTCCAGATGTCCCTCTCCCCAGCAATATCTTTCAGCTCCTCTTTGTGTTCCCAAGCCAGATGAGATATATAACCTCTCCAGTGTGTTCTACTATCCAAAGCCCGTGAGGGTTGGAACGTAGATGGACTGATAAAGTCAGAGGTCAGATACAATAATAGATGGAACGCATCACCCAGGGCAAATTTCACTGTAAGCTGCATTTCCTCAGAAACTCACTCTCCCCTCTGAACAGTCGATATTTTCCACTCAATATTTCCAAGAATGAAGAATTCAGGCATGAAAAAGCCTCAATGTTGTTATGCTGCTGTGAAAACTTTTAGGTGATGCACAATTCAAAGGCAAAGAAAGAAAAGAAGAAAAGAGTCTGTGACAGTAAATAAAGATATTTATTCATTTTTGAGAAGAATCTCAGCTCATGCAAGGATACAGCTCTTGTAAACAAAATCACTTGAAAATATGTTATAAATGTGCACAGATTTCTTCTTTTCTTGGTGTCAAACTCTGGAATGTACAATATGTTAAGCCATATTACAGATATTACATGAAGAGCTATCACCCAACCGCCCCGGTCCCGCTTTCCCACATTGTGATTATTTTATTGCCCAGCCATATTGTTTAAGAGCTGCATGCTAAAAGGAATTTTGTTTTGTTAGGCATCAACCTACTGCATGAGTGCCATGCTCATTAAGGTCAGATATACAGTATCGTGGTCAAAGCACTCTGGAGTCCAGAATTTAACATCATGGACGCTGTTGAATGTTCGCAAGCAGACACCAGCAAAAGCACGCACACACACACACACATCGAACACATGCAAGGAAGCCTGAGGAGGATGATTTAAAAGCAAAGAAACACTTCTTTAAGACAAATTGTGAGATATGTATAAAGATATTTAAAATAAAAAAAACAAGGAATAACAGTGGTACACAGTTGTAGATGTGAAACAGTTATACAACATTTGACTTGGAAATGAAACCTGCTGTAAATATTGTGACCAATACTCAGGGCTGAAACGTTCCTCTAACCCGTATAGAGGCCAGAGGGGGTTACGCTTGGTACTGTATAAGCTGTTCACCAGCACAGAACCACACACTCCCACATTCGGAGCTCAGGGCTACAGGTTGGAGCTGACTGAGGGTAACTCACATTCTACAATGCATTAGTTCGACTCGCAGTGTGCTCTACATTTCTGTAGCCCTGAACCTTGCTAGCAGTGATAAGAATCCAGTTACTGGATGTTAAAAAAAAGACTAGCATCCAGAAGGGCAGCAGCAGTTCTGTGCTATGCTCTTAAGAAATAAAAAAACAGCAATACACAGTAAGAAAGCACCCCATTTCCTTTTCTGTTTATGAGCTTCATCTTAAAGCCCCTTTGTGTAGGATGTGAACATTTTAGCCTATATGACTGAAAGCGCTAGCAGCTCTGTCAGGCTGTACTTCGTGCTTTGAGCTAAATGCTAACATGCTCCAAAAATATTTTTTGTTTGCAGAGCACTTACAAGCTTATTTTTCAACTGTAAAATGTCAGACTCAGAGCTGAGAAAACAGAGAAAAAAATGAATCCTTATCAAAAATGTTTGTTTATATCATGTTTTTAATCGTGTTAAAACCATGATGTAAAAATTTACATCAGCCAATATATTGTTATTAGATTATTTTAAACTGTCATATATTAATATCAGCCTCACAAATCCAGTATTGGTCAGGCAATAATGTTAACATGCTGATGTTTAGTAGGTATAATGTTTACAATGTTCATCAACATTGTTTAGAGTGTTAGCATTCTAACATTTGCTAATTACCAATAAGTACAGCTGAGGCGGATGGGAATGTCATTTTGCAGGTTTTTCGTAAAGTATTGGACAGATAAAAGAGCAACTTAACACCAGCTGAAAATCTTGTCGACTTAAGTGTGCTTCTCACCAAGTGTACTCCAGGGTGTGTCAGTACACTGTGACATCACTGTTGGTTGAGGTTACCCAGCTGAGTGTTGTCAGAGGTGAAACAGACTTGAAACTTTCAACCAGAGAGGGCAGTAAAACACTGCTTTCTAGCCAGGTGTTAAGTTGCTCAAGTTTTAACCTGATAGCGGTGCTAGATGAAAAGTTACAGGATCACCAAAGTTATAAGGATACATCATCTGGTAACGATAAATGTTTGGCCAATGCATCTGTTAGATATTGAGATATTTCACTATATAATTGAAATCTTTGCCACTAGTGTGGCTAAAAAGACATTGTGGCAGACACAGATTGCACCAATTTGCACCAGGACTGTTTAATTTTTCTACACCAAGAGAATAATTTGAAGGATTATATAATCACATATACATTCTACACATAGGGGCTTTAACTTGTTGCTCCTCCATTTCATTATTTCATTATTATTCGTTGGTTAGATTAATTTGTGTCCTTGGAATGTGGGAAGATATGTAAACTAGAAGACAGACGTAGAATAAGGACAGGACAACTGATGAGTGCTGTGCTAGCTCATGCATAACACATTATAGAGCAAAAAGACGAGGCTCCTCTCAGATCATATGATTCACTTTGAATCAAAGAGGGATGGGAGAAAGGAGAGGAAGAGGTAGAATGGGTCACAACAGGGATTAAAGGGATGACGGCCAGATTCAAAACAAGTAAGGAAAAGCAGGTTGTAGAGATGATCATGAGACAAATTTTTTGATAAACATGTCAATGTGTTGGTCAGCAACCTTGTTAATGGAAGAATGCCATCTCTCCTTCCTTCCCCTTTCTCTTTACAGTTTTTTTTTGCATGTGGATTCTGTCTGCATTACCCGCAGAGTATAACTCCAGCTAAACCTCTGAGAACATTCCCAGCGGGTGAAACAGTTTGACAAAAATAGAAGAGACCAGCATAGGAGAGGTCCTCTATATAGTATTTGACTAGGCATGTCAGTAGACTTAAAAAATATAGATGTACAATATCATGCTGCAAAATTTCCAGACACCATCGTGGTATATGTACGCTCCCATTACAAACACATAATATAATTTTGTTTTCAACAGGCACAGTAGTGTTACCCTGGATAGGAATGCTAGAAACCATATAAAAGACAAAGAAAAACGAAAGCACAGCTCTTTGAAGCTCTGCAGCCATGGAGTACTGCTGACAGGCGCAGTGTAGGAAAGGAAAAATAAATTGCTGTGAGGATCAAAAGTTGTTAACTGAAATCGAACGTTTTCTTATTTTTAAAATCAACGATTTGTGAATCATAAAAAATACGAGAAAGAAAATCAGGCGAGGAAAACAAGCGCCCCCTGCTTTATACAAAGTCAGTAGTACTGAGAGCGGACCTCCTCCCTGAGGGGTTCAAGGAACGCCGGAGTGAAGGGGAGAGAGCTTGAGTGACAGAGTTCTAAGTCCAGCGCAGTAGTTTGAAGTAAGGCATCAGTTTTTTTTTGAGTTGGCAAAAGAAAAAAAAAAAAAAGAGAAACATATACATCTGTAACTTAATTACATCTAGCTTGAAAAAAAATTGATATGTGCAAAATAAAATCTTACAAATATGGGGAGAGTTTATTTTTGTAGATCACTGAAAAAGAATTGTGCTCGAGGTGGTTCATCTGATTCCCCACCCTCTCTCCGTCCATTTGACTATCCGTCTGTCACCGCCCTCCTGCTCTCTGGTTGGTCGACAGGCCAGCAGCTGACCTTGAGGCTTGCTGTTGATTGGAGCGCGGACTTCACGTCGAATGGGCGATCCGCTTTAGTTTTTCTATCTCCACCTGCGAGGACACAATTGCACAACACACACTCAGTATGGAGATTAAAACGCGGAAGAAAGTAGAATAATACAAAGTGCTGTGTCTGCCAGAGTAGGCTGAGCCCATGATTCATCCCCTCTGTGAAGCACAGTGGTGGAGGCGCCCAGTGGTGGAAGGGATCCATGTGCTGGAGGAGAACCTGAGCTGAGCAGCAAATGTCTTTGACAAAGTATGTTCAAACAGCACAATGACCCTTTGTATTCAATATGAATATATAAAAGTCACTAATGGACTAGTTTATTTTACCACCAGCAATGTGGTTATGTCTTCGGTCCCATGTTTGTTGGGTCACAGGATATCTCAGATTTCAATGAAAGTTGGTGGAAATGTAGGTCATTGGCTAATTGTTGAGGATCCAAGAATGTTGTTTGCAGATTTATTAAAAGAACATGAGGTCACTTTTGTTTGGAAACTGGCCCAGAACACATTAGCCAATTGATTTCAAGCATTTTAATCTTCAATGCAACAATTTCTCTTCAGATCGGCAGATCGAGCAAACTGAAATCAACTTTTAAGTGACTTGAGCTACAACTACTATCAGACAAATAGTCCAATCAGTCTGTTTGGTTACTTCATGAGTTTCCCCGAGATGGATACATCCCAAACTCAGAAACACTAACAGCGCTTAGTCCCTGAAAACTGGACATTGCTACAACAGACACATCCAAGGAATGATCCCCAGAAAACAAAAGAGAATGTATGTAAAGTGATTATCGATACCAAGTTTTTAGGGGCTTCAAATGCTCCACTCCCAAAGATTTTCAAAGAAGTTAATTACATAGCAAAGTAAACAGGGGCTAGGATACTGGAAACAGAGGGGAAAAGCTGGCCTGGCTCTGTCTAAAGGTAAAAAAAAAATCCAGATTAAACAAACAAGATATGTTAATTAGTGAGCTTTAGAGGCGCTGGTTGGTGGATTTTCTTTTTACCTTTAGACAGAGCCAGGCTAGCTTATTTCCTCTGTTTCTAGTTTTTATGCTAAGCTAGCCGTCTTTGGCTTCATATTTAACACAAAACAAATGTCTAATTATTCCTTTAAAGTAAAACACTTTCTCCACAGATTACAGACTGAAGAAAGGCTCTCTCTCCAGTTGATCACACCTATCAGGACAAAGCTGAGGCAAGTCTAAATCGAGACAAAAGTTAGATCAATTGCACTGTGTTCAAGGATCCAAAGGCAACACTCTGGCTATCTGGAATGATGGTAGATATTGACTCGAAAGGCAACTGTGTTTTCTTTCCCTGGTTTTTCATCTCTTTCTACATATCTGTGAAAGTAGAAGTTAACAGTAGGGGGTTTAAACTAATCTGCAGGTATATTATTTAGTGTGTGTGGAATTTGTATGCCTGGGGCTCTCTGCAGGGGTTCTTATCTCCTGTGATGTGATTTATATCGGTGCCATGCTGTGAAGGGCCGGGCCGTGTCTGCCGCTGTTTCATCAGAAAGATCTAATGGTCAGACCCCTGATACCGGGTCACGCCAGACAACAGGGAGGCTGAATGTGTTCACTGCAGCGAGGGAAACTCTCGAGGGACCTCAAAAAATAAAACACTTTTAATTGCCATTGTCAGTCGGTAATTTGAACTACTTGTAGTTTACTTGTACCAACTGCCAAATAAATGTTTCTAATCAAGATTTGTTGTGAGTTTCGAAGATCATTCTTCACCTTGAAAAAAGCAACAAAACAATCACCTCGATGTCCATTTAATAGCTGTTCTTGAGCTTTCAAAGATATCACATGATCTTCATCAGCAGATGGAGTCTGCCCAGTTGTCATGTTTCATAAAAATTGGGAGACTCACAAAGGACAGATTTAAAAAAGGAATCAAACTGAAGCAGCAGTGGCCGAGATATCCTGACTTTTGGTCTCCAGGTTGGTTTAAGCTTGAACAATGCTGGATCCTACAATTCCCATAATGCAACTCAACAGCATCTTTCATTGGACCCTCCCTGCCTCCTAAATGCTACGTTCTCTCAAACCCCACACCTCCAGTTTGTAACATAGGCTTTCTTTTATAAATTTTAAGTCTCAAGCTCAGGCTGAGATAACCTGGATGACATCACTATGACATAATCAGTGTTATTTTTCCTCAAGAGCCACTGAAGACATACTCACGTCAGTTTACTCGTCACGGGTACTACACAGCCTATGAAAACAACGTGTAAAATCGGTGGTGTGTCCTTTAAGGACTTAAAGGTTCCCTGCAGAGTTTTTAACCTCTAGTAGTGCTACCAAGCTGTTTTGTTTATCTACCACACACATCAGGATGCACACACGGGTTACTCAATGCACAGTCCTTGCAATGGTTTCATACTATTCCACTGATCAATCGATGGCGGTACATGCTAAGATGTGCTGCAATGCGCCAGCAAGCGCAGGAAAGAAGAAGACTGCTAGCAAGTAAACATGGATGTAAACAATGCTGGATGTAAAATATTTTTTAAAAAAAATCAGCTTTGCCTCAAGAATATATTTAGAAAAAAATCTTGACATTTTGCCATGACAACTTGGTAGGCTCCACCTGCTAATGATGATCATGTGATACGGTTGAAAAGAAAACGGCTACTAAAAGGAACCAGTTGAGGTTGTTTTGTCAAGATTGTTTTTTGGCTTTATTTGAGACGTGACAGTAGAGATGGACAAGAAACATGAGAAAGAGTTAATAAAGATCTGCTGCCAGTACTGAACCAGGGACACCGCAGTTGCCTGTTCCCTGCCTTGGACCACAAGGCCACTGAGATGTTCCCAAATGGTAAATTTTACCCTGGGCTCAGTACCCACGGGCAAAACACAGGCTAATATAAAACATTGACTGAGGGCCCCGAAGTACTGAAAGAGCACAATGTGTCTCCAGCAACTGCGTGGACCACTAGTGTTTAAGTGTTAATGAAAAAGACAAGGTTAACTTGACCCTGAAGATCACATGGCACAGTTTCTGTATTTTACTATTAAAACGTATGAGTAATGCTCACAAGGCGTAGCCAAAGGTGATCCCCCCTAAAGCTGTGAAAAGAAAGGTTTTACCCATTTACAAGTTTCAAGGACAGTTGTCTGCTTCTCTACTTCCTGCTTGGTCTGATTCTTTTGCAGTTCACAATTTTCACTTTTCAGGAAGGTCTCTTTTGCCTCCCACTGCTGCAATTCACTGTTAGTTGGTGGCTTGAAGTCACTACTGTATGTACCCGTCTGTTCTGCATTGCATTTCATTGCATTAATTGTGTGCATGCCAGTCTGTGTGCTTGTTCTGGTCTCCATGTGTGGACAAATGGCATCAATATTTGGCTAAACTAATGAGAGTAATTAATGTAGACAGCCCAGCATGTGTTGCTTTAGGGATCAATGTTACCTGCAGGGCCATTCGCTTTGTCCGTTCATCATCCAGCTCTCCTCGTAGCTCTGCTATCTCTTTCCTGGAGATAAACAAACGCACACACATTAGCACGTGTATACCCCTGCAACATATACAAAAAACTTGTATCTTGTGTTCCAACTACTGTGTGTTCTTTGGAGATAAAAAAAAAAAGTCCCAACACAAATGTTTTTTCTTTGTATTTAAAATAATGCTTAAATGCTAACACACTGTGAGCTTCAGTGACAACATTACATGTTTCTACTGAGCCAAATTGCTGATTATCATTCTTTAAAACAGCCAATTGCAATATTTAAAGTGACAGTTTGACCTATATACAGTATAATATTATTATATAAAATAATACAGAATAGTATTAGGTAACCAACTTCACTATAAGATGGGATACGGGGGAATGTTGGTTGTTGCTGTAGGCAACATAAATGAATTTAAAACTATTACTAATTCAGAGTGACTGGGGTGTTGCATAATATAGATAATATAATAATCTTAAGCTCAAAATCAGCCTATAACTTCTGTCAGATCTCATTCTGTCACTCAAGTTTGTCCTGTTACCGCCCAAACAAATGTACAGTATCAGTATGTATTCTTTGAAAGATGCGTGATAGGTGCATGCGCAACAGCACATTTCTACAAGGTTGGATCCTTGAGTGGCACATTCAGTTTTCCCATTTCTGCTTTTCAAGCTAGCACAGTCAGACCATGTTCTCATCCACAGTGAGTTTCATTACATTTGCTGGGACTTGAGCAGCTCCACAGACTGCAGCAGCTCCTTCATCTGGCTCCTCAACTCGTCCAGCTGGGAATTCGGCTCTTCTGACTCCAGCCGGGCCCTGCTGCCCTGCGACACGCTGTCTGAGATTGGGGCTGCTGCAGGGCTCGGCTTGGCTTCTGTGTTGGCCATGGTGGGCTTGTGGAGTGACGGTGAATGGGATAAGGTGTTTGTGGAAGGCTGTGAAGATAAAAAGAGGGAGAAAAATAGAAAACAGAGTTAGACAGACATAGATTTGCCAAGTGTGTGGAACTCTACTGGAGGGATGAACAGCATTTTTGGCTGGACTGCAGCAAAGTGGGGCTAGCTGTTGCCCGGCCTCAGCTCAACTTATACACACAATGATGTTTTTAATGTGGCCATTTTATTTTTGTTTTTATTATATTTAAACATCCTTTTAACATTGATGTTCTTAATGTGGTTTTTCTCTTTGAATTATTATTGACCTTTAAGGCTATCGCTAGTGGGATAAGGGTGAAGCAGGACGTGATATTCACCATGACGGAATGAAACTGGAAAACAACATCAAACCTACTGCTGTGAGAAGCGGAGACAATGATTTAAAAAAAAGATTCCCTCATTTGGTTCATTGATCTGGTGACTGAAAGCCATAGCATGTATGATTCCATTAATAAACTCGTCAAATTATTCAGTGATCCTTTGTGCAGGGCATTGTCGTCCGGCATCCAGCATAGATCATCATTGGATAAAGGCGATCACTCAGAATAACTATAATTGATTTGCAGTGACCCTTTCTGCAAAGGGGACAAATGTCAAGAAATATATGTTGGTGAATGATCGACTCATTAATCATTTCGCTTTTTTCCACATCTCTGTACACAGGTGCCTTCATTTCCTGCATCACTGAACTGTCAAATGAGCATTCATTTTGTTATTTGTAATGAGCAGTTTATGCTCTGCAACCCCACTACAATATCCCTTTCTCCGTAGTTGTCTTTCAAACATTTGTCTGATCACATATTGCATTGACATTCTGTCAAGTTTTTTTATGACGTCATCACGTGTCTATCTCACGGAACAGAAATGCTTCTATTCTATCAAATGTAACAAAAGGACTGACTCCAAGGGACCCGCATCACTACGTAACCCCCACGTTTTTCCATTTTTTACCTCTGGAGCCAAGCTTAGCGGGGTGTAATCTCTATAGGCAGCAGTTCTAATCGTACAAATATCCTGCTGTCTATACAGTATGTTCTCAATGTAAAGGTACTCTGTGGAATTTTTGACTACTAGTAGTGCTATCAAGCAATCTTTTTAAGTGTGGGTCCCAGTTTTTTTAATATCTTGGGCACGTGCACAAGGGCCCACATGCACATAAACGCAGACGTGATACACAGTCCTGGTGATGGTTTCTCTGTAGTAGTTACTGGCAGTAAGGTATTATGCAGATGTTATTAGTCACTGTTGCTATTAAAACACTTGCCAGTTGCCCAAAAAATGAACCCTCTTTTAAACTCTTTTAATGAGTTCTGGCTTGCTGTAAAGATTCCTCTTGCGCATACTGGCCATGACGCAATCCCATCCTAGCAATAATGCACAGTAAGATCAGAAAAATTCACATGCTTGTTCTGTTCAGCCAAAGTCTTTATGAGCCGTCAGCAGCCTGAGTCAGTCAAATTGAGTGGGTGTCTTCTTTATACTACAACATCCCCTCTCTTTGGACAGCGTTTGCTTGCTGAGCCATAGCAAAGTGGATACATTTTGACAGTCGCATGTAGATTTGTTGCTGGGTTTGGCTAGGTGAGGAAATCATTTTTTGTGGGTGTTGGTTTGTTAGATAAAGGCAGGTCTTAGGCATCTTAGGCAATTACTGAAATGCTGGACTGGAAGACTGAACAGCAGGTGGTGGTCCTCCATCTCTCTGTGTCTCTCTTTCCATCTCCCTCTCTCCTTGCTTACATCCATCACACACACACACACACACACACACACACACGCTGCAGAGAACTGCTTCACTGTCAGAAAGGTGATTAACTGTGTGGTGTTTGTCAGGTCAACTTTGTGAGGTTGTTCGTGGGTAAAAACCTTGAATGTCTTTCATGTTGTTGATATATCGTCCAGGCTGTAACCATTTGCACGAGTGAGTTTGTTTGAAATTTAACTTCTTCTACAGTGGAATAACAGAGCAGGTGGAGGGCACTGGTAACACATTCTCTACCTCTGAACAACTGAGGTCTATTTTATGCTTTCAAAAAGGAGGATATTGCAATACAAAAACAAGGGAGGAAGCACTACGGCAATGTAACACACTGTATGTATTATGTGAGTTGTGATTGTGCATCTCTTAAAGCCATGATCACTGAAGTCATTCCTGACCCATTTAGGGATGGTGAAAGGTTAAAAGGGCTATTACAAATGGAATCTTTTTGGATTTGTTAGCTGAATGTCACAGTATACCCAGCCTAAATGATAATATTGATTTTTCACACTGTTATGAAATGACAGGTTTTAAAAATTGTATTTAGGCACCATCTGTATATATGTTTTCATTACAATTATTTTAAGGTCTGTCACTAACAATGACTTAAATAATAGATTATTGTTTATTGATTATTATTGTTATTGTTATTATTTATTTTCTGTTGAATGACTAATCGATTATTTAATCATTTCAGCACTGTGTTTATATCACAGTGTTCATTTATTGAGTGGTCACAGGTGTAATGAGCAAGGCAGATGTGGTTGAGCCAATTACCATGTTTGTGACTGTGGCATGTTCTTGCAGTATTCACTCATCTGTGTGGTTCATTCGCATTGGTCTTGTTTTTAATCATGTAGCCACAATAACAAAATTCTTTTTAACTTTTGTACTTAAAAAAAACAGTGTGCCTTTTGAGGGGAGTCCACTCCCTTTCTTGTGGACAGTAAGTGGATACTGTATTTTTGTTTTTAGCATAACAACAGGAGAGTGTAACCCCATACACTGTGTAAACTGTTCATCGGATGTTTTTATCCTGTCATTATGATGCTTGCATCCCAAGGGTAAAGCATTTGTGATACAAGGTTAATGGTGAGGCTCAAATTAAATCCAGCGTGACTGGAACCAGCAAGCCAGATGAGGATTTAAATCCACTGCTGTAGTGTAGTAAGAACAACACAGGGCTGTTTTACACAACGGAATTATGTGGCTTGTTTTTCAAAAGGAGGCTCACATTGAATTATTTGTCCCTTGAACATGTTAATGTCTTTATTCAGGTAAACACGATTGGACTGAAGAAACAAGTAAAGATTAATGTTAATTCTGTGTTTGAGCACAGTGCAGCGCTTTGTGATGCTGGGGTTACTGCTCCAACCAACAGGGACAATAAACAACACTGTGAAAACTCTACACACACTGAGTGCTACAAAATAATATTAAAATTATATGAGAATTGATATTACATATATTATATTAAACATATAACTGATCACAGTAAACAAATGAGAATTTTTAAGAAGTTATAAAATCATATGGATGAAAAAGAAGGGCAATCAAGAAAGTACACCCCCCTTTGTTTCACCAGGGCTGTGCCACTGACAAATATTTTAATCAGTAATTTGTTTGAAGTCACATTAAAATTTGCTATAAACCATACCAACTTACAGTAGCTAACATTTAGTGATAAAAAAGGTACAAAAAACATAAAATTATATTTATTTTATATTATTTTTGATTTAATAGTTGATTTATGACTGCTTTGTAGTTGTCTATTTTATAATAATGACAAACTGCTGGTAAATCACATCTCATAATTAAAGCTGATGATACAGAATAAGATCTAACATAGCTGAGCTAACATTAGCTGAAGTTATAGTATCAAAGACTGATAGGATAAGCTGCTGCTCACCTCTGAATATCCAGAGATTCCAAATAAAGTGATTAAAATATTAACATGACGGGCTTAAGTATACCTGAGGGATTCCGACAGTTATTTACTATCTGCTAGCATTAGCTGTTGGTCAGTGCTCGTCAGCTAAAGCCTGCTCGAAAAGTCGACAGATGCTGCTAGATTGCATCATGCTCTAATTTGCATATGCATGACATCATTATGGAACTATTTACATAAACAAGTTGTTTTTTCTTAAATGAAGAAAAGAAATGAAGTCGAGCTAGACTCCAACTAGCTTTATCACTAGCTATTATTGCTTTTAAAGTTGTTACCATCACATCAATATGCATCTACCTCTCATTCCAAACACTTTGCAATGCAGGTTTACTAGGTAACAGTCAACAAATGTCAACACAGCTTATAAAAAGTAAAAATATTAAGCCCGCTAACAGCATTCGTTTTGCTCTTGATTTTATAGGGGACTATTGGGTGCAGGAAGTTATAGTGATGAGACATTTTATGTTTTAAGGGGGTCCTTGTCGCAATGACGTTCCCTGGCTCAAAGCCTGAGTTCCTATTAAAAGGACATCATGCCATTTGCAGTGTTTGCCATCTGCAACTATCATGAAATTGGTGAATAATGGTGCGACAAATTACCTTTCTGGTTTCTGTTAGCTTTGGTTTGGCTGCATCCTCTTCATCGATCTTGAAGGATTTCTCTACGTTCACTTCCTTGTTGGGCTGCAAGGGAAGAGTTTTATTTATTGTTAGATATACATGAATATTTTCTTTGATTTTTATTACCTGACTGGCTAACCTGACTGATAAACGCAAAACAAGGTGATAATATTCTGCCAAGATTCAGGGAAGTGCTTTTCCACAATGACATCTGAAAGTTAATCTCACACAATTATTTGGACAACTGCAGCTGACTGTCTTGGCACAAGTCACTGCTCTGAAAGATGATTAGAGGAGAGGAAGACAGGCAGATAGTGAGACATAGTGAGGAAATGGCTATCAAGGTGCAAATTGTGGATTCATGTTTTAATAAAATGTGCTGCTGGAGATGAACAAAAAAAAAAAAAACATGGGAAAAGCTGTTGTGTGTGTGAATGAGAGTGAGCGTGATTGACGGTGAGTAAGTAAAGGGAGGTGACAGGTTACAGAGAGCAAGGAAACTCATGGAGAGGCACTTAAAATTGAGAAGAGGGTGAGAAAAGAAAACAGAAAAGATCGGATATAAAAAAGGGACTGCAGCATAAACAAACAAAACAGATTGAAGGTGCATGTTGTGTTGCAGGTTGGATAGGGTATCAAACCTCAATGCTTTTTTGGTATCATCCAAAATGTGTTTGTAGCATTAAATATCGAAAATTATCAAGCCCTGCAAGCTGGTATCGGATTTTCTTGACAACCTATTCTTTGTTTAGATATCTCCTGATGTAAATCTAAATTTTGCCTATTTATACTAATTTATACTATTCTATTAACTGCTTCTACAGCTGCTTGTGTTTACTTAACATTTAATATTTGAGAATCAGATATCTTGGTCTCTTTAGTTAAATGATAAAACTGGTTTTGTAGAAAAACATGTTAATAATTCTTAATGTAACGATACCTAGACCTAGTTGCAAGTGTTCATGGTGAGATGCTTCATCTGACACAATGGACTGTGGGATTATCAAAAGGTTGTGACTCATTCATTTTTAAGTTCAAAATCCCTTATTTTTTCAGAGTAGCAATTTCTTGAGTGTATTTAAACGCAGAAGAGATAAAGTGGTGTAATATTAGATTTGAAGTTTAACTTCAATACCATTACATTAGCATTATTAGAGTTCGATAGCATTTGGCCGGATCTGAATCCTTTCATACCCCTAATTGAATCTAATTATGTTTAGCTTTCAACATTGGCAGGTAACTAAAGTTAATAATAACTTAATGTCGATTAGCTACAGCTATAGAGTGCTGCAGGAATGAGTCCTAAAACCCGGAAATGAGTTAGCATTTTTGCACTTCCGGTTCCCTCGTCTCGAAGTCAGTGGGTTTCTGAATGGGTTTCGGTTAGATGCCTGAAATAAGGTCTGTGGTTAACACAAGCTTAAGAGATTTTAACGTTTCGTTCTACGACATAAAATACATCAGTAAATAGCCCACTCGTGAATTTTGAAGCTTTGACTTTGCTAACAAGTGGCTAAATGAGACTACAGAGGTTGTCGGGGACGTTAAACATCATCACGACAAACACAGAAACTCATCTACTCACTCGTCCGCCTTTACAGCCTCGTTGTGTTTATACTCGCGCTCTTGCCAACTATTCTAACTCAAACTGTCCGAAAGGCTTTTGTAGAAGAGAAAAAGCGTGTGGAATCAAATTACAAGTTGGAAGCTTAGTGGTGATGACGTTGAAGTCATGTGACCGTGGTGTAGTTCGTTTATAGCCTAATGTTAACTTTTTACTTCTCGTGATGGCATTTACGTATCAAAAATCATAAAAGTGGTGTTCATTTGTGAAGATTATCCTGCTGAATGAAACGTGTAAGTATCATAAACTTTTGTTTGCCACAGAGCTTATTTTCTGCAACGATCCAAAAGCCAACTCATTGGCTTTTTTCCGAGGGAACCAGGGTGATGCTAACTTCCGGGTTGGCCTACAAAAATACGTCATCCCTGCAGCACTCTATGATGGTTGTCATTTTAACCGGCAAAATTATTATCATTTTGTTAAGTTAGAATTTGAAGTATGCTAACGTTACTGAAATGTTTTCTACATTGCTATTTGCAAATACAAAAGAGGAAGGAAAGACAAAAGGTTTGTTCACAGATTTGTTAGTGTGGTAGAAATGTCATGGACATAAAGGAATGTTTAATTTGTGCTTTGACATGATTGGGTAACCTGAAAGGATTTTGAGTACTTATATACTTTGTGTGATGAGTCTCTGTGTGACTGGAGACAAAGATGGAGACCTTGTAGAAGTTCCAGACTCCCCTGATAATACTGTGTGAGAAACGATATCGCTTCGTTACCCACAATGTTCTGCCTGCTCCCTGGTGGCGTGATTGGATGTGATTCTATACGAAGTGGGACATGCTATCTAAAGCTGAATGTTATTTAAGGTTTTTGGTATGAACTGTGTATACAAGCTGTACCAAGAGCTTCTTTGACGTCAGACTTGGATTGTAATAAACGTATATAAGTTTTTCCACATCAGTTAGTGTGTGAGATTCATTAATCTGTCTAAGCTGTACTAACCCTGGATCTGGTTCTTTATGATCACAACTAAATAGTTACTATAAATACCAGGAGACAACAAACAAATATGACGACGGGTTTAACTTCAAATATTAAAAGATTTTTGGTTTATGAGTGATTGTGTCGATGAAACACCAGATTATGTTGAAAATCAAGCATTTTTCAAGAAGCATATTTGAATTCAAGTATATTCCTAACCTTGAAACAAATTAAGCATTTTTCAAACTTTCAAGACTTTGTACAAATCCTGCAGATCTAAAAATGGAACTGCTATAGGAACCAAACTCTACTTGATATACAGTATGTGGAAGTCGACTGACATCTGACTATCCACCTGCAACGGCAGTGTGACAAGATGTCTTGTCTCACAATGAAAATAAATCTGCAGTAAAATGCAAATTGTACTGTACCATCATGATCTGTGTGTGAGTATGCTGAGTGCTTGTGTGTGTGTGTGTGTGTGTGTGTGTGTGTGTGTGTGTGTGTGTGTGTGTGTGTGTGTGTGTGTGTGTGAGTATGCTGAGTGCTTGCATGTGTGTGTGTGTGTGTGTGTGTGTGTGTGTGTGCGCGCTCACTGAATGTCCTCCACCAAACTGGGCGGGCAGCCTCCTGCCAGGCATCTTTGGTCTGTTAGCAGTGGGGTGAGAGAGCTTCTCCGAGGTAGATGACAACTCATCAAAACTCATCAGATCTGTAGAGAACAGATGAGGGCGGAAGAGGCCGAGAGAGAGATAAGGAAGGAAAATAACGGAGGAAATTATTTTTAAGGGGAATATTTCAGCCGTGACTAATAGAACATCCACGGGTGAACTGACACTTATGATTAAATTTCATTCAATTTGAACGCATTCTAATTGCTAGAAAACAGCCTGGGCACAGGTTTATTTCCTGTCTGTTAATGATATTAGCAAACAGAGCAGCAGAAGATAATCTATTTAGTTGGATCATATTTTTAAGTGTGAAATGGTCTATGAAGTAAACACAGAACTGTCAATAGGATGTAGACTCTGAATACATTAACATTACATTAAGGGTGAAGTCACATTTAGTGTTCTCTATGGTTACACACATGAGATTCCTGTAGTGTCGCTCAGCTCCCTTGACTTCCTTCTATTTAGGTTGTATGAGGCCGTATTCTAAGAGTTCATGGTCCCTTGGAAGTGTTGTTGCACATGTTCATTGCCAATGTTCAAAAGGTTTTAACTCTCACGCTTGGCTTCAATAACTATGAACTCTGAACACACATATAGGCACTTGAGTTTGCATCAAAACAGAAAGTTAAAATGTGAGCAGATCAGAAAACAGGCAGTCTTGTCTATTATAACTTCATAAAATATACTTATACAAACAGGTATATTCAGGAATAAGTGGATGGAAATAAAGGCCATTGTGTGATAATTTAAGGTATGCATTTAACTGCAAATATATGGTAACTTGACATAAAGTTTGTTTATGAGCACAACAAACATAAACAAGGAAAGAATGAGTCATTCCCACTTTCATAATGCAACACTGAAAAACTTTAGCGACTGTTGCGTAACAGCACTTTGCAACTACAGAGCGGTGCAGCAGATAGAAAGCATGCCTGTGATTGCAGGAAAGATTGGATTTTCATGTCCCAAGGCAATGCGTGTCAGACTGACTTCTGGAGAGCAGTGTGGAGTTTTATCAGCTCTTTATCACCTTTACCCGGCATCCGTCACAACCAGAGAACTCTCCAGTGATATACCTTCAGGTCGGCTCTATTAAATCCATCTCAGATGCCTTTTCTCTGTGACCTTTTTGCCTCCATTTATCACTAAACTCGTCTTTTCCACTCTCAAAACATCAACCTCTAAACTATTAATCTTTTCGATGATGTCTGTTCCTGCTCCTTTTCAGTTTCCTCACCACCTCCTGTCTTGTTTTTTTATTTCTCTGAGTTACACCGAGCTCTGCTTTCATTTTTGGAGGTGATACCAGTTAAAGCTCTACACGTCTTTTTCACGTCATTTTACTGACGGCACATTTGCATATTGATGTTCAGATCTATTTTCCTAAACTCACATTAACAGCTAAAATATGCAAAACCTGACAGCTGCAAACTGTTTATTGACAATGTTCTAAGGGTCGATGTGAGGGAAATCCTGGTGGGAAAAGTCTGAGCTATGTTTCCTTCTCTTTTAACAATTGTTAGAGGTATTCTTTTACAGAGCATCTAAGCTAACTTTAGCTCCTAATTCAGTTCAATCCATAATACAGGAGGACTCATACAGTTTAAACTCATGATACTCTTCACCATTCTTGTTTTTTTATGATAGATAGAAGAATCACGATTCTTAAGTGAATCAACTTTTTCCCCCCACCCGTACTGTTTGAAAATAATCAGCAAATGTATAAATCTGGTTGGACTGATATTTTCCAGACACCACAAACCTCAATTTCCACCATTCAGTGTCAACATTAAAACATGAAGAAGTATTTAAATGCAACATGCAAACAAAGTCAAAAGTTAAAATGCAGGGGCAGATTTGGGTGCCATAAACTGTGAAGACAGGTCTGTACATACCCACATCTGAGGACTTGTCCCCCCAGTCCCCAGACAGTGTTTTGGGTTTGGTGGGCAATAATGGCTCAAAGTCGGACTTTGGTCGGGTGGAAGGCACCTCTCCATTGTGCCTGCACATAAGAGGGAGAAATGGAAAAGAAAGGGAAAAAACATTTACTGAGTATACAAGAAATAACTGGACTCTTCCTATAAGTGCACTGCAAAGGCCACGTCAACAGTCATTACTGTCTACTATATGTAGTATAGTAATCTAATATGTAGACACTTTTCAGTCCTTTTAACAGTATGCTATTTCTTGAGCATACCTTCATGCAAAAGTGGTTGTATGAATAGAAAAGCACAGGGTTTTAAGTTCATAGGTTAAGACGTCAGTGGCGTTCAGACAGACAAACAGGCTGCTTGGATCAACAGGAGCTGGACTGAGAGAGGAATAGACAGAGATAATAGACCTACTTGAGGTTTGGCGAGGAAGAGAGAGGCTTGTCGGGCCTCTTTGGTGGGAGGTTTGCCGGTCTGCCTTTCCCAGGAGGGGGGACTGGCTTCTTGGGCGGGACCACCGGTGCTGCAGGCTTGGATGGTTTGGGATCCGGCGTAGGCTTGTCAACTGAAACAGAGCCAGAAAAGTTGAGAGGAGAGTTGGAAAAAGGTAACAAAGTGGCAGAGGGGAGAAACTGTCCACATATATAATGATCCATGTCTCCAAGAGAACATTGAAACTGACTTAACTAAATTTCACCTCCCTGCAATCAACTTGACAATTACACAACAGTAACTGAGGTAAAAAAAAAAAAAAATTAATAAAGACATAAAAGTCAATTTGTTTTTTGTTTGTGTGCAGAGCTGAAACGACCAGGACAAATTGATGTTTTGCCTGCTGATGAAGTTTGTCCACAGCAGGACGTTTAGTCAACAGTTAGTCCTATTACCTTGTTAACCTACTGATGACATTTTGTTATATCGGCAATAGTTCTGCATGGTGAGGACAAATATGGGGAAGATGATGACAGTCATAAAAACTTTCGCAATGTCCTGAAAGAGAGCAGGAATTCTCAGAAATTAAAGAACAGCTGCATCCGTTTGTGTGGTTGATAGAGATCCTTAATTTAATAATCATATTATTGTTCGTCAGCCAGCTCTTCTTGTTAAAGGGACATGTTTCATGCTTTTAACCACAGACTGTATATAAAGATGGGCGACGTGTCTCCGCTTCCTCCCACTGTACAAAAATGAAGCCAAAATATCCTGGAAAAGGGGGCTGCCATCTTGCGCTGGTGACGTTATTTGGAGCCAGATTCTGTGCAGTGGTGATTGGTATCATCAGCGTTTTCAGATAACATCAGCATGATAAGAACTACCTAAAATGACAGAAACCATCTTTGGGAAAAATTTATTTGTCGTGTACTTTGATTTTTCAGTTTGGCCCATGTCCCATCCACTAACATGGAGGGGGCGGGGCTTATGACCTATACTGCAGCCATCCACCAGGGGGCGATCGAGATGTTTTGGCTTCACTTTTGGGGAGCTGTCATGTCGTCCATCTTTATATACATGTTCTCTATCTCTTCTCTATGCTTTTAACAAGTTAATGCACTGAGACCAATTCAACATTATGACATGCTGTACCAGAGCAGCAGAAATACATAAGATGAACTTTGTGGCTGCACAAGATGAACACTGAGCCTCTCAGAGCGCCCATCAACCACTTCCCCCACAGCTTGAACACTGTGTAAATGGATGGCTTTGCTTGACAAATAGGATTTTTAATGATGTTAACTAAACAGAGACATAAGCAAGTTTCATGATAAAACAGAGCAGTGCTTGTATTGGTGTGATGTAGACACACAGTACCTGGGTTCTCTCCCTCCATCCTACAACCTCTCTTTCTGATTTATCCACCTTAGTTGATAAATCCGAGGTAGGATATATTAAGCTGACTGACATCGTCTGGATTAATGGACAACCCGCTCTACCTCCCAGTCACAACTGCCCCACTGGCACTGAGGTTTAATATGTCAATGAACTATTATTATTTTACTATTATTAATCTGTTTTAATATTGATTAAAAAAGCTCTACATAGCCCAACTAAATTCTGAAAAGACAATTATTTAGATATGAAATTCTTCATCCATCCATCCATCATCTGTACTTCTTATCCCTAGAGGGTCGCGGGAGGCTGGAGCCGATCCCAGCTGACACTGGGCGAGAGGAGGGGTACACCCTGGACTGGTCGCCAGTCAATCACAAGGCTGACAAATCGTCAGTTAACCTAACCTGCATGTCTTTGGATGGTGGGAGGAAGCCAGAGTGCCCGGAGAGAACCCACAGGGAGAACATGCAAACTCCACACAGAAAGGCCCCATCCCCAGTGGGTTCGAACCGAGAACCCTCTTGCTGCGAGGCGACAGGGCTAACCACTGCACCACCATGAAATTCTTGCAAGGTGCAAAATATGTGACACCTACGCAGCAGTACGGGCAAATTCTTGCAGACACACACAGAGCTCATTTCCTGTCTGCGGCTCAGTAAGATAGAAACTGCACTGACAGCACATCCGTCTCCTTAAGAATGACTTGACAGAGCTCGACTCAACATGTGATGTGAATACATTAACTAAAATAAACTGACCACAGGTGTCAATGCTTCCTGCAAGAAATAAACTGTTTGTTTAAATAGGGAAAATCTATTGATTTATTTTTATATTTCTTTACTCAAATTGAATTTTCCTCATACTTCTTTTCCTTGCAGCTTTACAGCGGGGTGTTATTCAGTATAATGTGTTAAAGTGGGTATCTTCATTAATTTCATAGGTTTTATCAGTTTTGTCTATGTATTTTATTTCCTCTAGGTCCCAATATTTTCTAGAGAACTCCAGTTTGACTTGACATTGTCGCTTTAACACTTTCCCTTTTATTCAATGTTTCAGTAGATTTAAATTTAAAAAAGAAACAATTACAAGGAACTGCAGGGACAGTTTTGGCAGATAGAAACTTGTCCCTCAAAACTTCTATCTTCTAAGATACTTTTAAGCATTTTACTTGACAGAGAGGTCAGACTGGTCACTGATCAGCATCAGAAAATGATAAGTCTGTCTTTTCAAAGTTTTCTTACTTGTTCTAAACCGTATCCCCCCTGGGTGACAAACATTTCGATTGCATTTACAACTTGGGACTTTACAGAAAAAGAGAAGTGATGATTTTTGAGCATGCATGGATGACGCCTAGCTCAATGACGGTTATTTTACGGATAGTTTTCCTGCCTATTTGCACCAGAAGGCTGCGTTAATTTTAACTCCTCTGCTGCCAGTGGTGGTACAGTATTTTACCCACCTTCCTAAGGGGTGCTGAGCAATTTGCAACATAAATGCAGAGTTTCAAAGCAGAGCAACATACCAAATTAATTTTATTCAAACAAAGTTTCAGCCCCAAGTTTAGCTCTTGTGGAGCTTTTATGCTGCTTGTGAGCTTACTTTAAAAATGCAATGGTAATTTGTGCTTTCTGCACTTTAAACTCACATTACTGCAATAACGCAACATTATACAGCCCCGAATGCATAGTATTTCCATTCTCAAAGGAGCATTGCTAGTCACACAAACAACACAATAGCGGTGGAGTTAAGAGCAAAGAGGAAGAGTGCAAATGCAACAGTGTCTTGAGTAAGAGACTATGTTGTCTTAATGTGTCGGCAGAGACCGCTACTCACACCAAGTATACCTGGAGGGAGAGCAGCAAGAGATACTAAGATTAAGGCTGAAGCTCGGAGAGCAATAGTAGGAAGGGTGAATATACTGAAAGAAAGAGTGTAGAAACACGGCCATTGAGGGAAACAAATAGGGAACTGTCAGTGGTGCAATATAAGTGCATTTACTCAAGTACTGTACTTGAGTACATTTTTGAGGTACTTGTACTTTTTTGAGGATTTCTTGTTTATGCTACTTCTACTCCACTACATTTCAGAGGGAAATATATTGTACTTTTTAAATATAAATATATTCCACTACATTTATCTGACAGCTGTAGTTACTTTTACTCCAAGGGTTTTCTTTAACAAACATGATAATATGAAAAATGCAATGCACTGTTAAAGATTAAACCAGAGTTTACAACCTTTTTGGCTTGTGACATCTGAAGTCCAAAAAATGAATACAAAATTGTGTAGCAGAACCTTTTTTTTTTTTTTTCCCTTCTTCTTAACCCATTAACGACCTCACGACCCTTCAGATTTATCTTGTGACTTTTTGGATGGGCCTGACCCCTAGGTTGGGAGTTAAAACTAGTAGTTAAAACTAGCTCCACCTCGAGAAGCTAGAAAAATGCTGCTTACACATTGATATATCAGTGTTAACAATCGAATAATGTCATATGTAATAATATATCAGTCACAGGGGACGTTTTTACTGCAGAACCACTACTTTTACTTTTGATACTTTCAGCACATTTTACTGATAACACTTCTGTACTTTTCCTTTGGACTATTACTTGTAATGGAGTATTTCTATATTAATGTATTGGTACTTTTATGTAAGTAAAGAAAGTACAAGTACTTCTTCCACCACTGGGGAGGAAGGCACAGATTAGAAAAAAGGAAACACAACAGACCCCAGAAAAAAGGTATGTCTACTGCCTCCATAGGTCAATAGTGGAGTTAGTGGTGACACAGACCACAGTGCATGAGCAACAGAAATTAAGAAAAAAAAAAGTCAAACAGCGGTAGCTTCTGATGTGTGTTGCAAAGCTGTGAACAACGTGAGGACATGAGAGGATAACATGAGGGTATAGATGGATGCGAGGGTCCTACCTCTGTCCTCTGGCCTGATGGGATGAGGCTTCTTGTCGGCACTGGGAACCTCCGGCTTGAGAGCTGAAAAACGAAACATGGTCCACAGAAAGTCACCTCGTCTGTCTGACCTGACTGATCCAAGACTCACAAGACAATGAGAAGGAACACACACACACACACACTTCCACAAGTACAATCATACAAAAAAAAACAACACTGCTCTCTGACACACACACACACATACACACACACACACACACACACAGACAAACAGTCAACCCTCTACCAGGCATTGAGTGACAGACAGTTACGTACACATAGATCCATTTTTTGGCACATAAACATGCATGCACTCATTTGTGGTTTTGACTCCGTGAGACATAAACAGTACAAAAAGAATCTCTACAGAAAGGAAGTCGTGGACAGACATGTATTCACTGATGTCTCAGAAACAGACATACACACACCAAACTGCAACACGATGCAGTGGTAGAAGAATATGAATGCAAGCTCTGTGTTACTTCCTGTGCAGAAAAACAACGCAATGCAAGTGTAAATTTTGCAAACTGGAGATGTTGGTGCTGATATGAAGCACTGCTGCTTACAGTAACACTGAACCACCATGAAACTATGCTGCATTTGACTTTGATGTTTGCTGAAAGAAAAAGTAGAAAACTCTTTAAGAGAAACCACTGTGTCAATCTTGAACAGGGATTTCCTTGGAAACCTTTCAAGTATTTAGTTGAATTCAAACTCTGCATTTAAAGCTTAGTCCCTTGGTTTACTTGGTGACTTTGACAGTGTCAGGAGATCGTCTTTTTTTAATTTCTTTTAGAAAAGACTAACACTATTGACCTCTGAACATGTACATTCTCCCCCTTTGTAAATTCATCCTCCCAAACCACTCGCCTGACCTCAGACATGCACTTGAGCAATGTGATGACTGACCGTTTTTAGCGGTAATCTGATTTGTGAAACAACATGCAAACAAGAGACACAGTTAGCTTCATCAGGTAAAGGCAGGGGTCCCCAGCCTTTTTTGCTTAATGTACTGTTTTTATACTGACACTGTTCTTGCGGACTGGAGATTTGATTACTAGAACACCCCTTTAAAGATTTTTATCTCCCCTACCTCCACTGCAGAAAATCTCAAACTCAAGGACACAACACATGCTAAGTGGGTGATGACAGACTGATTTTCATGCTATGATTATTGAGGCCAAAAGTATCACAGTAAACACTATTATCATGATAATAATCCTGATTAGTGCTAAAATATGGTAAAAATGATCGCCTTGGATTTTAACAAACCTGACAGACGGTGAACAGTGAACCATATGATGCAACTCTACAAAAGAACTAACATTAAATACACTTTAAACACCATAAACAAGCTTGGGAGAATGATTTGGGATTGGTCATAATGGAGGACCAATGAAAAGACGCCACTACATTGTCTTCATTCTATCTATTTTCCAAACTATATCGGATATTTTTGGGCGGGTGATAGGACCTGATCCTTTGATTGCCATATTCGGCGTCCTGTGAGAGGACAGCCCTCTTAGAGGAGCTAGTTACAAGATTGCAACCTTTATAATGTTATTAGCACACAGGTTAGTTCTCCTAAACTGGAAAAACCCACAGCGCCCCAGTCACATTTTATGGTTAAGAGATGTCATACAGCACTTAAAACTAGAGAAACTCAGGTTTATACTTTGTGGTTCTGCCGACAAATTTGAGAGAATGTGGTGTCCCTCCCTGGACTACGCTGAATCTAAGCTTTAAATCTCCTCATATGTAATTTAGAGACCTACAGTCATTGTCATTATTTTTGGACACACTGCATCAATTAATCTTTTCATAATGAATTCTTAAATGGCTACGGATGCAACTACTTTCAAAGCGCCGGTCTGCAACGCTCTGAGACCTGCCAGTTTACACCAATGGCACTAGACTAGACAGTGTACCGTTTCCATAGCATAACCATCGCCATCGCAGCCCGTTCGCGGATGCCGAAGGCGATCTACTGGACCAGTTCCAAAACTAATGGTAAGTATTATCATTTCAACCCCAAAATTTGTAAAAAAAAATAAGTCCCAGGTTAAAAATACCGGAATTTCCCTTTAATGTTTTAACTTATGTCATTGTCTTTTCTGTCTGAAACCTCTGTCTTGTCTGTCCAACCATGACCAGAGTTGAAGCTGACCCGTGAGGAAGAATGTAGCGCGTGCATTCTTGAGGCAGCGAGTTTCAGTGCATGCTCTCTCACTTAACGTTATGACTAAGCACACAGTAGTAGCACTCATATCAGTAGGCCAATTAGCTAATGTTAGCAAAGCAAGCTACGGCCACACAAGCTAGAGCTAGAAAGATAAGAAGCCTGGTTGTCTGGTCCTGCTGTGGCTGCTCTGCCTCTGTTTGACCGGTTGAAGGTCGTTCCCCTGTGGCTAATTACAATAAAACTGCTAATGAAGACAGGAGCACTGTGTTGTGCTCACAGAGCCCTCTGGGGAAAAAAAAGGAAAAAAAAAACAGTAAAAGAAATTGTTGGCGGTATTGTTGCCATCAGTATGTTTCACCATGGAATATAGCAAAACCGGTATCCCGGCAATCATTTTTCATTGGTTAATCCATCCATCTATTTTCTGCAGCTTATCCAGGTCCAGTTTGCATTAATATGATACATTATATCATTAGGAATTATTGTTACTGCTGGGAAGTACTGAAAACATGTGATATAACAAATAATTTTATGTCATTTGATCCCTACTGGTTTTCCATCATACTTTGGCCGGTGTGATCATGAAAAAGGTGTGAAATAATATTCTATATATCATTAAAAAGGCCTCAAAAAGGCTGAAATTTCACTTGGTGAACCACGCAGGAACCCTAATTAGTATGACTTGGCTATGCGGTTTGAAGAGGCAACTGTCACACCCTTCACATGTAACAACCATCAGCTAGCCACACAATGTTTCCTTCTTTCAACATAATTTTTAAAATATTCCCAACCATCATAAAGGCTGTCAGGATCTGGAAGGCTCATCACTCCACCTTCCTAAACAAGCTTGTCCAACCTGTTGTTTTCATTGACAGTACATTACTGAGCTAATTTGGTGAGCAGCTTATGAATGAGATAATACTAAAGGTTTTTTGTGTTTGTTATGGGGCCTTCACTGTGTAACTGTGTTTTTTTAAATCTTCTATTATCCAGCTCTCAGTCTTAGTCATATCCTCATTTATATAGTCTTGCTCTGTTCTACTGGCAGTCTCTGTGATATTCCAAAACTATCCCATAATGGATCACACAACCTATGGTTTTAACCCCTCATAACCTAACACTGTGAACCAGTCTATTGACAGAAAACAACTTCATTATTACTCGATACTTTACCAATCCCTGAATCACCCTTGGTGTTTAAGGTTGAGTGAAAAGACATTTATTTTAAATGAGAGAATCTGTTACCATGAAATGTGCTGAGACTGAAACTAACAAGTAATTAGATACAACAATTACAAATTCTATCAATGCACCTCTGCATATTTTGAAGCAGTATAAAGGTAAATGTATTCAATATTAAGTGCGCTTCCGTGGGAGAACCACTGCAAGACACATCAAATAGCACCTTCTCCCCACACTTTCCACTGAGTTGATAGCATTTAATGAGGTGGAGGGTGTAAAGTGTTCCTTACCTATGCTTTTTGATGGTGGAGGTGGCTTCTTCGGTTTCTGACAGGAGGAGACAGGGGGAGAGGAAAAATAGGTCAGCGTGACATCAAAGTGGATGATGACTCATAAACACATACTGACACCTATTATCTCAAATACAGAAACCCAGAGGGAAGGAGAAAGGAACAACAAATTGGTTTGGTCTAAACAAGGAAAATGTAATAATATCCAAGATTACAGCCTACAACTGAAAACTTTGATGGTTGGAAAAGTTCAAGTATTCTAATAATCTAACATTATTTAGATATCATGTTATACACATCAATATAAAAACATCCTTATGACCTTATGATATTGACTTCAACCATGTTTACCAGCCTGTATATGAAAAAGCTACTGAATTAGCCTTCCCTCCATCCTTACTACTACTCCTACTTTGCTATTTGACAAAAAGGTTGTCAGTTGAATCCAATTTGTGCCAATTCAATAATTACAACGTATGTTTTTTCTTATCATTTGTAGAGAGATTTCACCAGTCAAACAACATGGCAACAGCAACTGACAGGAAGAGTGTGCACTTCAAGAGCAGACTGTAACTTGACGAAAGTTCAGACTCTTCCAGTAAGTCAGCTGCTTTTGCTTGGTAGTCTCTCTCGTTTGTGTTTCAGTACAATGCTGAACCTTCTTGGCCCTAAACAACTGTTTTGTTGTTTTCAGGATTTCGACCATACCACAGGTCTGAGACTGCTCTTGTTAAAGGATAACTCCTGTATTTTTAAACCAGGGGCCAGCTGCATAGAAATAGACCTAGTCTTTGACTTAAATATAACTTTAAGTCATACTTTCTATAGACACTTTAATTTACCTGTTGCATAAAGCCTATGAGTGACTAATGTAAGACCGACTTAGATAGCCTGTCACGCAATGCATTATGGGTGAAATAAGACACTACGCAGAAGAGAAAAAATGGTGGATAAACAGCGACACCTAGTGGTGGAAGACATTTTACACCTGCTGAAAACCTAAACCTAAACCATGATATGTTCTTCAACCAGTAGACACATCTTACTGCTCAGAACAATACACTTTATTATGATTATTACAATAATGCCAATGAGCCAGAACAAAAGAGAAGTATCTGATTCTAACCAGCACCTGTTAATCGCAACAGCATACGTGTATGAAAACCTTCCCTATCATCTGATTAAGCACCATCTGAATGTGACAGGTATGTTTTTCATCTGCAGTCTCCAATTTCAGTAACATATATTTTTTCAAAGTGTGATTACACATGTCAGATCCACTGTAGTTACCTTAATTCAGCCTTGCAGCACCAGCGGGCGTGAAATGCATGTCTGACAAAAGTAGTGCCTGAAGCATCACTAATAGTAGACCTGTGGCTGCAATGACTAACCTGGCTGTTCATATAACTGTGTTGATTCAATTTCATAATAGTGTGAGTGGAAGCAAGAATTTGTTAGAAAGTAAAAGTACAATCCACTATTACTTGTTGATCATAAATAGGATAATGGGAGTTGCATTATGTGAGTTGTCGGTTTATGCAATAATGTAGAGGCTTAAAGACGCTCTTGTTTCATTTCCAGTTTGGCAGAAGTAATGTAACTGTTGCACTTCGACGCCAAAAAGTCTAAATGAATGCAACGTGAAGGCAAAAACAAAATAAATAGCAAGTAAGTCAAGTTAACAGTAAGTACAATTATAAATAGCTCGTAGAACATTCAAATCTTTGTTTTGCTACAGTACTTATAACTGCAAATATGGCTATTACGTAGATAATTATGACTTCAAATAAAAAGCGTTTCATTAAGTATGTTCACATGCACATTAGTATCCCCGTTTTGATCATATTAAGGGTATTCTGGTACATGTGAAACCTGGTATTCATAACAGTATGCAGGTTTCTGGTCTGTGTGCGGTATATCTTTGATTCCAGAATATCTCAGCCACTCATTTCTGTACCAACTCAGTCACCTCAACAGCTGAGATGAACATGGTTTAGTTTCTGGCTGTCTGAACTCAGTGACATTTAGCTTCTCCGCCTGATCACCAGTAATGAAAAAGAGAGCAACAATACAATTAATGATCTGCATTGCTGAAGTCAGACTTTCCCTTTATCTCAGCAAACTGATCATCATTTCATATCGTAATTTTTTTTACCGACAGTCTGACCTACTACTGTGTTACTTGAGATGACAACACAGCTGCACACATGACAGAGAATGATGTTAATGCATAACGGTTTCTATTTGAGTACTCCAACTCTCTAGCATATACAGGTTTCTGAAACCACAAAGGTAGTATTTACTGCAGGGCTGTTGCACTAAATACTACATTTTAAACACTTTCCCTTCTTCCTACTGGCAAGTGTTCAGATAGTGTGTGCGACTGCTGCTTTTGACATTTAATGACTTGGACATCTTCATCAGTATCATTGTAATCTCTTTCTACGGCAAATAGAGCAAGAGACCTTGAGCGCAAAATAATCAGCAACGACGGACCGATTGCTGACATTAAATAAGCAAGTCATTTACAATCCAGTCGTATTATATACCCCCAGTGGGTCTTGCCTGACTGTCACGTTCACGAGAACATGCTTTCTTCACAATTAAATATTATGCAGCCAGGGGGGTACATTTCGGTTTTTATACATTCACACATACAGAAACAAACACTTTCAATTATTTCTTATCAGCATTAGAGAAGTATGTTGTATATAGAGAGGTCAAACAGCCTGAGTTTGGAAATGATAACTGGATTTACTGAGGAGAGTCAGTCTGTTGTTGCATTACTGCAGAGCAGAGTGACAGACACTGTGTGTAAACAAACAGAGCCTTTTTCACTAACTATATATTTTTTTATTGCTATAGATGAGAAAACCCCCTGTAACTATGGTAACTGTACACAAAGATAGCGACAGCTGTAGCCTCAAAATACTTGGAAGAAAGTTTTTAAAAATTAAAAATCTGTGACAGAAATGAGACCAAAATTTCACTGACAAAAACTAGATTAAAACTAACAAAAATCAAATGACTAAATTTAGACTATCATGGCACTGACTGTCTGTGAAAGTGTGTGATCAAAATGTGTTCCAGAGCAGTGGAAGAACTAACAGCGAGTCAGTGGTCATTTTTCATCATAGCCACTGACGGCTTACCTCTTCTGACTCCTGCTTAGGTGATGATTTCACTGACCCTCTCGACGTGGGAGTCTAAAACATGAACATAAGGACACAGAACATAATCATGGAATGAAAAACCTCAAATCACTTTCTGTGATGACACCTCAAGGGGCCTTTACATGAACAGGGAGAACAGTATGGATTAGAAATCAGTTAGACTCAGCCTTCATACAGAACAGACACACACCCAGGGAGCTCTTACACAATCCACTCAAACACGATTAACATGACCTGAAGCCCGGTTTCAAAAGTGGGTTCATTGATCATTAAAGATGCCTGGAAGGGATTTCTTAGCAATAAACTAAAAGGCATCTGGCTGATTATTACCCAAGTGGAAAAGCCTTCATAAGAAATTAAACAGGATTTCTGCATTTGTGATGAGGGAAACTTAAGCCGTGCTTAGAATGATGTAAGGTACAGCACACCATATGTCAGAGTTGAGATAAAATGAGTACTGTGAGGAATGGATTCATTATTGTCTCATCCCCCACTCGACATTACATGCTTTACACGGCTCCAAACATATTTCTCACTTTAAAGGCTAACTTTTTTTTTTAGAGCTTTTTAAATGATGACAGTGGAAAAATAAGACCTTCATCAAGTAAAAAAAACAAAAATGTTGACATTTCATCTCCGACCAGAGGAAGAACATTTTTGAGACTTCTACGTAAAACTGTAATTAAAAAGCAATAAACTACGTGGGAATGGTCACATTAATTTCTCCTTTGTTTGCAGCCTTTTCATACCAGTGCAGAGCCCAAGCATTGTAGCCACAAACACCCACTACAGATACATAACATTTCCAGATGCACAGAATATTTAAAGAAATAATCAATTGTCTCATATGGTTTTTCAACAACACAAAAAGCTTAATAAACTACTAAGATTGCATCTATTCCATCTCCCTCATTGAAAAATGAACATGCAAATATTTTTCATCTCATAAGTTTAACTATTGTACACAAAATGTTTCCTACTTCACTGAAAAGTCCATTCTTAGTGTATTTGTCGTGCAAGTTGGGTATTTCCACACCACACTTGTATAAGTTGCATATTGACCGCGACTGGCTTCCAAACTAGTTGTGATAACACAAATCATCCACGTATTAAACTGAGATTTAAGGTGAGAACAGAGAAACGTTCCCCCTTCAGCAGATGAATGTGAAAACAGCCTTCAAGTGTCAAACTCTGCACATACACATGATTCTGCACAGTGAAGCTCAAGCATCTAAGTGAAGTGACGATATGCAAAACACATTTTTTGAGTGGAGGGGGGCTTCTAGAAATTTCAACCATTTTTGTGCTATTCAAAGAGCTTAGATGTGGGAACGGTCACATTCATTTCCACTTTGTTTGTAGGATATTCATACCAGTGGCGGGCCTGTGCATCAAAGACACAAACACCCACTAAAACCTCATAACATTAACAGATGCACAGAACATTTAATACAAAGATGATTACTTTTCATTTACAGGCTGTGATTAACGATTAGTTTCATTATTGACCAATCAATTGTAATGGTATCATTTAGAAAATGACAGAAAATAGTTCAAAATGCCCATTACTATTCTATACTATTATTATTCTGGAAACAAAGAAAAGCAGCAAATCCTCAGAATTGAGAAGCTGGAACTATAGGAAATGTTTGGTATTTTTGCTTATAAAAAAACGATTAATCAATTATCAAAATAGCTGCCAATAGTTCATGTTATTCATTCTCTAGTCTCACCTCTTTCTCTGCTTCAGGCAGCATGGCTACAAAATTGTCAGGGAAGACGCCTTCTCTGCCCCCGATCTCCCCTCGCCACCAGCCAGGCTCTCCTGTGTCCTGTTAGAGAACGAATAAAAGAAGAGCGAATGGTGACAACACCTTGTGCTTTGTCTCTTTCTGTCTAATATGTCTTTATTTAGCAACAAGAACCAGATTCAAAAGAAAATAAATAAAACTTCACAAAGCACCTTTTAATATTAAAGTCACTCTTCTGTAGTAGGGAGGAAGGAAGATGTAAAAATGTCACTATGATTAAACAAGGGGCTGTAAAGGTCTCCGCGGAACAGTGGAAGCAGAAAAACAAAAACAACACTTATGATCATTTTACACGCACTTCTCAACAGTCTCCACTAGATGGTGGCAGCTTTCTAAAATAGTCTTGGCAGGGAAACTGAGGGAGTCATGGTTATGTGTCACCATTCTCCTGCTATTAAATAACAACCCCTGAGCCAGAGTCATTATTCCTTGACAACATGTCAGACACAGCTGAGCTGAGCCAGAAGAGAGTGTGGATCTCTATGTGCTGGCTGGTTGCCCTGTAATCCTTTACTCCTGAATGACTCTACAGGAGGGACTCGGGGCCAGTTCTCTGGATTCAATTAGTCAACTGAGACGACTAAAGAGGGCTTTAAAAAAAACGAAAATAAGAGGTGTGACAGGAAGATGCTAAACTACTGACAATGCGTTACTTTAGAGGATGCACAATAATGTCAAATGAACTAATCAAAGTGTCAAAATACTACAACAAAAAAAGCTTTAAGAATTGAACAAAGCCCTCCCTTGCTCGCAGCGATGAACACATTATTTGTAAATGCCTCAACAAGTATGACAAAAGGACATGAAGACATGCAATGTGCTCCATGAGTGACAGATTATTGCTGTCTTTTCAGAACAAATCAGACTCTTCTTCCTCTCTCACAGTCTGCACAAACAGCCATTACCTCCTCACACATGAAAAGTGTCATACAGTAACTCTGTGAGATGAATGCTGGAAATGTGCCATCTACTGTTGCAACACTGCAACTCTGGTTTAACTGCGTATTTGCTCTGAGACAACTTCAGGAAACGAAAAAGCAGAGAGAGAATCTTTACGTGCTGACTCACATTTTAAAATTCAGAATGGGTTTTGTTTTATAACCCTTCTTATCATCAGTGCATATATCTCCTGTTAATGTATCTTGCAAGGGAGCTGCGAGTCTGTTCTGTTGATTTTTCAAATGGTCCAAAATCTAATACAGGATAGATTCTCTGACCACTAGGTCTGCTGGGTCCTGTTAGGAAAAGCCATAACTTAACCCACAATATCTATCCATTTACAGAGCTGATATCATCTTACAGACTTGAAACTATGATTAAGCACAGCTACCTATCAGCCTACACTATCTATATCAATTTAAACTCCCTTAAAGAAAAAGAAGTAAGACACAAAGACAAGGAAATGTGTCTTATCAAGGTTCACATTCTTGGTCCAAATTGTGTTCTGTGTTCCCAAGGGACTCTTGTCACTTTCTTCTATTTTGTTTTATTACTTGTGTTCAAACTCATTGGCCATCAGGAGGGGGTGGGAAAGGGACTGTGGGGGTAATGGGTTATATGAAATGTTATGTTTGAATTATATGTTTTCTGAAGTTTTAAAATAAACTAGAATTGCCGCCCTGCAGTTGTATGCATCCGCCAACCAGTCAAGCTGCAGTTTACATCGATGTCTGTCCAGACTCGAGAATTGAATAAAAGGTATAAAGTATATTTTTTGGCTAAATAGAAGTTATCACTATTGATACATATGTATGATTCCAGTGAACATACATTGTTGAACTGATTAATGAAGGATTATCAAAAAAACCCCAGATGTGTTTCATTCATTCACATACTCATATGATATCATATACCTCATCAGACTGCATCCAGAGGATGTTAAAACTTGTTTTAAAAAAGTCTCTGTCTCTCAATTAAACTCATCGTTTTTTCTGGAGCTGATGATGGAAGTAGCTAACGAGTGAGCCATCTCGTTTCCTTCTCATCTCTGTTGCGAGTTGCACATGCGCAGTAGTGATCGGGCAGGATGTACGGATCCGGTAGAGGCAGGACTCCAGCCAGCACAGAATTGTGACGAATGTCGATCTAGAGAAAGTCGCATGAATTCCGACATGACTATTCAGACTGAGGTCGCATAGGACCACATAAGAAAGTGGCCCAAATCAGAATTGAAAAGATCAGATTCCATGTGATTTGTGCTGTTCAAACAAAAATGTGAAACAAACTTTAAAATCAGTTCTGCAGTTGTGAGGAAGCACGCAGGATGACATAAGACAACCAGTCTAGGTTAGGTTAGTTCAGCTAATATGGCTCAGTGTTTTCTTCCTTTCCTCTGGTTGAGAGATGACTGACGACACAGAAGAAACTCAATCTGTTCACTTTTGGACTGTTCGCAAATAAGCCCAGCGGTTTTATTTTTTTATTTTATTCCACAACTTAATGCATAACGCAGTGAAAACTTACCTTGCTCAGGATGTGGATGATATCGCCTTCTTTAATGCTCAGCTCATCCTCGTTTGTTGCCTCAAAAGCAAACGTGACCTTACAGTACTCTTTTGCTGAGGAAACAGAAATAATGGGGTCTTAACAAGGATGCAGAGGCACACAAGGAAACCAAATAGAGCATACTAGGTGTACATATATACAGCTATTTATTATTCATGTAACACAGACGAGCACAAATGTCTTAAAACTGGTACATCTAAGAGTTGACATATTTCTCAGGGATACAAACATCCTATCATATCTCTGAGGGCAATTCTTTTTGAATAACTGGTAAAACTTTAAATGTTTTCTGTGTTTGCAAGTGATGTTACATCATACCCAAACTAAACAGCTGCTAAACAAGGCTAACACTCCAACTTTAGAAGTAAAACAGAAAAACAGTTTTTCTCTCACACTGACGGGAATGTGGTGACATTAAATACAACTTCCACACATCAAAGTATCCTTGTCAGCACTTTTATAGTGTTTTACCTTTGGATTTGCTGTCTCCGTCTGCTTTCTGCGAGTCTGTCGAGTTGGGATGGGCGGGCTTTGCAGCAGATGGTAATGATGGGATTGGCTAAAATGAAGCAAACCATACAGATGGAAATGATTTATCGCACATGAGTGGATATGTGGCTTCATGTGGAGGAGTTCTGTCTACGAGACAGTTTGTGTCTGAACCCAATGAGCGGAATAACCTGATCATGACTCCGTGCTATTAAGTATAAATGTTTATGAATGATGCTGTTAATTATAGGGTTTAGCAGTTAAGGATTGTAGAGAATATAGAAAGAAAGAATAATTACTGAAAGAAAGTAAACAGCTGAACAAAGACGGTGTGTACCTTTTCTGCTTTACAAGGAATGTCTGATGTTACAACTTGTAAGTGATGAATAGTGAGTCACAGAGAAAAAAAAAAACACATGGAAATAAAAAAGATAAGATAAAGATAAAAAGGAGTACTACTATGCTGTGGTACTAAAAGTACCAGACAGGTGTATAACAGAACTTTTTGGTTTAACAGAAAGTCATCAAAAGCTGATGTTTAAAGTTTAAAACGTCACAAGCAGGATGCTTTACGTCCTTGATACTAGTGCAGTAAGCAGTAAGTGTGTTACGTGGGCTGGGTAAGGCCAAATGGAGATATCCTGTGAAGAGGAGAGTGTGAGAGCATGCGACATGTGGTGGTACGTGAGGAGCGAAGGAAGCAGTGTTAGTGGTGGAAGAGAGTGTGAGGGCTGTTGTGAAGAGAGAGACAGAAGGAAAAGGGGGGAGAGTTTCAGAACGGAGAATGCTAACCTAATTAAGCAGTGAGCCTATGTTATTAACTGTTACACCTATATGTCAGTATGTTACTATCAACATGCCACTGGCCTGAGTATATCTTCCCTTGTGTTAAGTAGTCAATTTCAAAATAGTAAATAAATAAATACAAAATCTAAAACTAGGTTTTCTTCAGGTTTTCCATTTCAAAAATCAGACTTACTGTTTCCACACTGGCTAAAATGATACACAGAGAAGCTCCAATCTCAAACTGCACGGTTCGTACAGGTTTTCAAGAGTAAAATTCAAGGACTTTAAAGGTACCTAAACAAACATTTCCAGACTCTCAAAGCCTTCATCATCACATCTAAAATTGTTACTATAAATGCCAAGAGACAACAAATATGACGGTTTCATTGCAAATATTAAAAGAATTTTAGTTTACATGAGTGATTGTGTAGATGATGAAACACCAGATTATGTTGAAAATTAAGCATTTTTCAAGGAGTATATTCAAATTCAAGCATATTCCTAACCTTGAAAACATAAAGGGACTTTGTACAAACCCTGAAACTAAGTGTCCGTTTCAATGGTATTTCCTGCTTGAATTTATGCCATGTATATGTGCTGATGGCAGCAGAACAAGTGTATTCACAACAAACAGAAACTTCACATGAATCTGGGCATGTTCCTTCACTGTAGACCGTAAACAACAGACCTCTCAAACGGTGAATCTGTGTCAGGCTGACCCGGGAAACTCCCTCCAAAAACAACACAGACATAAAGACTATAGATGACACGTGTCATATACATGTAGTAGTAGAGATGTAACTGAGACTAAAGGGGGGGTGTTTACTTGGCCTGCCGCAAATGACTGTAAAAGCGCAAAAGTTGCATCACCACAAAGTATTTTATTTACTGAGACTACAGATGTAAATAAGCCCAGCCGCACTTCATCTGATTTGTATAGGCTGCTGCTAAATACGTTTTTTTTTTTTTTACATGTGTTGCGCATGTATTCATCCCAGAAGAGAAAGGCTATGAGTGTGGAAATATTAAATTGCCTGATGTTGTCTGCGCAACAAAAAAAAAAAACACAGATTGATATGAATTATGTAAATAAATAAATAAAGTAAAAGCATGTGATTGGCTGCTCCATCATATCACAGTGGACTGGAGCTGCTGTAAGTAATTTTAAAGTCAGTAGAAATACACATTCAGGCAGGAGAACACTGAGGAAAACAGAAAGGTAGAGTCATGTGAAAATGAACAAGCTGTTCCATTGCTGCTTGTGTTGTAGCGCTGGACAGAGAGCTACTGTACCAATATAGTTTCATAATGTATCATTTTCAGCAATACTCTTTACTGTTATCACTTAAGCATTTTCATTCATAATGTCGCACTTGGCTGTACACATGAAAAGTGACAGAAATAGTTGTGTAATAAATGAAAAAAAAGACAGCTAGAGAGAGCTTCTTTCTCTCCTGCACACAGCTGGCCAATCACTGCATGCAGTGGATGTGAATGTCAGGCTGTCGGTTTGGGAAAGTTACAGAAATTCTCAGACGCAGACGCCCCGGAATTCCGACATCGGACAGGTGTGGGGGGACGGGATTTCAGAAGCTGTTCAACCATCCGACAAGCAGTTCTGACGGAGTATACTGGCCCTTTAAGATGTGTCACCATTTCTCTCTCTCCCACTC
The DNA here is from genome assembly GCA_008360985.2 of Macquaria ambigua. Taxonomy (NCBI): domain Eukaryota; kingdom Metazoa; phylum Chordata; class Actinopteri; order Centrarchiformes; family Percichthyidae; genus Macquaria; species Macquaria ambigua. The sequence continues at coordinate 111,597 of VMKM01001123.1, read as the reverse complement.
AGCGTTTTGACCTTGACTTTACACCTGCTTTCCTGGACAGTACATTTTAGATAGTTTCTTTTGCTGCAGTGGTCAGTCTGAGATTATATTTTGCGCCTCTGAACAAGACTGCCTTAAAATGCAGAACGCATGAGTCAAAACAAAACCTTGCTGCGGGCCTTTAGTAAATCAGGACAAATGCAATTTAACTGTTTTATCACCAACTCTAAGTAAATATCCTCCCTTCCCTAATTTCAAATGAATATATCTTGTCTGCACTTCAACTAGACCGCAATATTACTGATTGCAATCCAAATGAAACGTGTGAATCTACAAGCAAAACTAAGACAACAATTGCCCTTTGTCTTTAATGCACATGCCTCTGGAAATACAGTACATGTGCAATTTGCAAGAGCTAAAGTTTCAATGTCTCTCTTGTGTATCTTTACACTGAAAAATATCTGTCTTAACAAGCAAAGAATTACTGTACTGAATCCAAATTTGTGTCTCTATTTGAAAGAGTTCTAATATCTAAAATTAAAAGTTCTGTTTCTTTAATGTTTGATGGTCAATATCTCCAAATGGGTAGCTTGTTTAATGGTCACCCTGCTGATTATGCAACATTTTGCAGTGTTATACATATATCTGCAACAATAAACCACAGGGATTAACGTCTCTTTCGCCGGTGTTGCTAATATTTTTTATATTTAATATTTTATGTCACATATAGAAATATAGAAAAAGGACATATAATAATGCTTTTTGTATGGAATTTAGCTTTAACCACATTTCTTGTGTTACATATAGTGTATATTCAGAGTTTGCGTCACACTTACTCTCCCCTTCTTTTCCTCTGTTTCAGGGCTTGGCAGTCGGACCTTTAGTTTGACTGACCCTTCTCTGAAAATATCTCCGAAGCCGATGCCTCGAATCTTCTTGGGCTGAGCAATAACTCCGTTCCCTGAGGCAGGTTGAGGCGATGTGGGGGTGGTGGCGCTTTCCATTCCACTTCCATCTGTGGAGGAGATACAACAGGGAGAGTAGAGGGTGAATTAACCCACACAATCATACACACACACACACATCTTGCTGCTTTGCCTCTTGTTGCAATACTGTATATGGTAGGATACTTGGAAAATACACATTTTATTCCGTTTTCAGCCACCAGAAGGTGCTAAAATTCAAATGAATGAATTTTTTATTATTGTGTCATGCATAAAACTCTGCCCAGGGCGCATGGGCTTGCAGTGTACACATTTTCAAACAACCAGGAAAGTTCAGAAATAAAGAAAAAAAAGAAAGAAAGAAAAACATCTTTCCCAAAAGTGTTTGTGTAGAAACAAATATTTACATTATACCATACCTAAACAAATGAATGAAAATATTCATTCATAAAAAACTCAGTAGCAGTTCTTATGAATGTCAACACTATACCACAGTATAGACAACACAAAATAGATGCAGGACTGGGATCTTGTATCATATTTGATGCTACATAATATTTCCTCACATTATAGTGTTGAAATTAAGTCATACTATATCTAACCTCAAGCTGTGGATCCTCAGATGTGCACACACACCACGCACATAGCTGTTTAAAGAGCTGCTAGTCCATATCCCAGTCATATAACTAGCAGATAAAAGGCTTAGAAACATCCAGCTGCAGACTGAACCCTCGAGCAAACGTCTTGTTGAGGCTTGTTTCAGCTGGGCTGCAATTACCCGTGAACAGCTCTAATACTACACTTCATTTTACTGACAATGACTTAATGGCCATAATGCAAAAAGAACAACATGAAAAACTGGTGAGAAATGCTCTGCATAAACACTTCTCCAATATCAAAACCAGAGACGTGTCTGAATGGGATAGAAGAGAAAGTAATCATCTCTGTTTTGTATTAGTAAAAGCAGGCGGGATTTATCAGCATTGTTCTTGTTCAGTGTTCCTGAACGTGAAGTGAATGTTAAAGGCGCTCTACACATATTGAAGAACAAGAAAAACAATCACTCTGCTGAACTGCAGCCAATGAACCTGACTTGAGCTTTGTTATATCGTGTCTAACCACACATGAAATTCCAATACACCTTCTCTAGTGTTTTTCCACCTGAGCTGCACCCTTCGCATTAATGAGGCCCTGCTTGTTTGATGCTTCCTTCTCACCAGTCTCATCTGCCACGGTGTCGTTGGACTCTCCGTCCTCTCCGACGGCATCCAGCTCTTTGACGAAGTTGGAGGGAAACAGTCCTGACTTGCCGTTAAAGCTGCCGCTCCACCAGCCCTCTTCAACCTGCACAGAGAAGATATTCACTAAACCATCTGACAAATGTTTTTTTCCTGTATTTTAATGTAGATCACTTGGTGTATCTTCAGTGGTTAAATACATTAAATGGTTGTAATGTTACACCTACACCAGCATGTCTCAAACACAATATTCACCATTTATCCTAAACACTAAAACTGAAAACTGTTATATCAGAAGGTGCACTTAATGTGACTTGGTTAGATATATTGGACATTTACAATCTATCAAGTCAATGCAGGCATTAAAAGTACCTCTTCAATGATGTCTATGATGTCTCCGACTTTCAGCTCCAGCTCATCTTCGTTCAGTGGCTGATACTCAAACAGCACCTTGCACTGTCTCTTCTTAGGCTCTGTGAAAGACAGTCAGAAAACACCAGTTAGTCAACCAACCTGCTGTGTGACCTCACATGTTCATGTGAGCCTGTGCCAGTTTTTGTTTTTATCCAATGAGAAGAGCTTGGCTGTGTGTACATGCATGTCTCTGCCTCCTCTAGAGTGGCCAAGGGGGGGCGGTGTGAAAGCTGGGACAGGTGTGAAAGCAAGCAAAGTGTAAATCCAGGAAGTGGGAGGGCAATCAAGAACCCCACCCCACAAGGAACTCTAGGACTGTTCTGCAAGGTGATCCTGTGGCAGGCTGCAGACACGCCCTGCTGAACAAGCAGAGCTGCACAGAGAAAATCTAACAACCAAAATAGAAATGGTGTTGACAAGAATGTGTAAAAAAGTTTTCAACAAGATGCTGCATCTGTCTGAGTGTAAGACAACGTAAGACAAAGAGTTACTACAATGGAGACCAGAGTTTCAAGTCCAGACTGAGGAAAGTAAGCACCAGCCTGGGTCCCAGGATAAAAAAAGTTCTTATGATGCACACCATAGACTGTATATAAAGATGGACGACGTCCACTTCCTCCTACTGTACAAAAATCACGCCAAAATATCCCGGATAGGGGCTCTGCTTATACACCCGCCTAAACCAATCATGAGCACACTGAGAATTGTCAATAATGAAGTCTCTCCCCCCTTTTTATAGCATCAAATAACTAATTAAAAACAAACTTATCAGAAAAATGAACACTTGAACAAACATCAGCGTGATAAGAAGTAGCTAAAATGACAGAAACCATCTTTGGGAACATTTCATTTGACGTGTACTTTGATTTTTCAGTTTGGCCCATGTCCCATCCGCTAACACGTAGGGGGGTTGTAATTAACAGGTCAGCATTGGTTTATCTAAAGTATATATCTAATCGTCAGACTTTCATCTTTTTCATAACATTAACTGCCCTCACAGCACAGCACAAAGCTTTTGTCAGGAGAAAAAAAGTCTGTTTAGATCTGATCTCATACAGCGTGTCTCCACTGATTAATCAAACTACACTAAATCAATCATGTTCTGTCACTTGACAGCAGTTTGCAGAGTAGAGAGCAGACAGTGCAGACACACAGCTGGTGCTGCTGGAGGAGCCCTCGTCAGATGTTACCGACAGAGAAAACACACTGGAGGGAACAGAACTTAGGCTGTTTTATATTGTAAGCTTTTATATTCTATTTTAGATCTAAATGTAAAACACATATTTAGGAAGTTACTAATGGATTAGCACAGCAGACTAATTAGGATCTTCCAACATTTTATGCCACCACCCAATAAATAAATGAATCGGCAGGGCAATCAGCAATCATATTTTCAAACCTTAATATAGTAGATGATCGTCAGGTGGCAAAAGCCTAGTCAGTTATACTTTAAAGTTTACAGCATAACTGACTAGGCTTGTTTAAACTAAGACTTTACACTGCCAACAGGTGCAAGTGTCTGTGTTAATGTGTGTGTTAGCCCTGTCTCAGAATATCTCGACATACAATTGTATGATCTTCCACTGGCCATATTATACAGTGAATTGCATGAAAGTGGTGACACAAAATGCAGGAAACATCATCATTGGCAAGTTTTAACTATTTTACTCTTAGCTTTTATGTTTACATTTAAATCTTTTTCGCTGAAGTTGAGCTCTATACTTGGGAATCTTGGGAAGCATGTCATTCCGTAAGAATAGAAACATAGTAACAGTAGCTAGGTGGGAGAAGACAAAGACAAAACCGCACACATGATAGGATCTTTGAGCAAGACTGGACACGGTGCAGGTATGCAACACACATATATGCATGAAAGGACCCTTGAGCTCACACACAGCAGACGAAGGTGAAATAATATTTGCAAATAAGTTTCAAGCTGTTTTAACCTGCCAGATGCCACATTAATGGGAATTAATTAATTATTTTTTTATTATTGTGTCATGCATATAGCTCTGCACACCATACATTTAAACAAGCGAGGACCAGAGTGCAGCGTACACATTTTCAAACAACAAGGAAAGTCCAGAAATAGAGAAAAAAAAAGAAAGAAAGAAAAACAGCTAAAGCATCTTTCCCACTCAAATTTTCAGAGCATCATTAAGTATGGCGATGGGATGGGATTTGCTGCGAGACAATGGGAATAAGTGTCAGAAATATAAAAGACGACGCAGGGTTCGACATTAACCATGGCCACAAAAAGTTACTTTGTGGCCACCAAATTCTCCATGTAGGTGGCCTCCTGTGGCCACAAAGTTTTATCCCCATACTACGAGCCTTCGCCAAAGCAGACTGTGAGAGAATATATGTACCATATGTTTACAAAGAACTTGAGTTTTCAATTTAAATAAATTGTTATAAAAATATATTTTCATTCTGTTAATGTCTTTTCATTTATTGAAGTGTCACAGTTCAGGAAGGCTGTGTTAAGTTGCGTTAAACTGCCTTTTCTTTATTGTTTTTACATAACTTTACATTTGGGCCACCAAAAATGTACTTTGGCCACCAAATTTAGGGGCCTGTTCACCAAGCAAACTCTTGACAATTATTTACAGCTATTATTTCACACACACACACACACACAAAACTACAGCATCATACTCTTTGAAGCTGCTGGTGGCTGAGGCTGGAAGCCACCGGTTGGGATGCCGATAATGCTCATCCTCTGAACCAGGTTGGCCACGTTCCCTGCACTCTTCTCTCTTCTTGGAGGCTGAGAGGTCTCCTCTTTTGGCTCATTCTTTGTTTCCTTGACCTCTTTGGATTCCTTCTTCAATTCCTATAAAAACACCAGACACACAGCATAAGTTGGAATTAATTATCACTAACTACAAGATGTCAACAGAATATTCCACATTTGTGGTTGCCATTTCAAATATACCAGGTATACTGAACACTGCTACTGCTTATACTCCTTATACAGTATGTTTACCAATACCAAACAATAATATTCTTTGCATATTCTGCATGTATGCAAACTGTTGAGGCAGTGGTTTTATTATTGTTTCCTCAGAGATGCATTGACATATACCACATCCACCAAAAGTGAATTTAAAAACAATGTGAAAATGAACACAGCTACAGTGGGACACAATAGGTCAGTGAGGTAAAAGGAGAAGAAGCACCACGCTGCAGAGAGTTATCACCAGAGCAGTAGACATACACACAAGATCAAGACAGCACAACAGAGACAGGTCTGTTACAAGGATGTAGCCTTAAAAGAATGCATAACTTTAATTTAGAATAAAACTTGAAACATTTGTGTTCAGCTGGTGAATTTATTTATCCACATAGTTTGTCTGGCAGCAGACAAAAGTTAAAGGCTTTCTTAATGTTCTGCTTTCAGCAGTAGTGTCAGTGGTGTGACTCATGTCCTGACCACTGGCCATAAACCTAATTTTCTAAGCCCAAACTTAAACCCCAAATTAACCCATTAAGGTGGTGAGGATATGCATACTGTGTCAGTAGACTGTAACAGGACAGCAAAAAAAACAATATCCCTTTGTTCCCCTTTGGACTGTAGCCAAAACACACAGTGTGGTCATCCAGACCACTTCTGGTTGTGGTCAGGGAAACACAATCCATCTTGGTTCTACATACAGGAGCTATGTGAACAAAAATGCATATCAGACAGGAGGTAGGCAGCTGAGATAGAAACAATGTTTTCAAAAAGGGATTATCAAGACATTGGTTGGATGGAAAGGGGACATGTAAAACAAGGTATATCAGTTTCACATAGCATAAGGGGAAGTGAAATGTATGTGACAACCTGCTTTCTAGTGAGCTAAAGAGACACAAAGTAAACCATAACTATGGCAACCTGTGTCAGTGCTCAATGGAGCATTGTACTAGTTACAGCCCACTCATTCTTAATCTAGCTATCGCTAATGATCCCAATCACGTCACAAGCCAGGCAGTAAAACAGCTGCCACATTCTCTCAGGCTGGGGAACTCCCTGACAACAGTCCACATCACACCTTCACTAAACAGGGTCAGGAGGATACAGATGGGGGACACTAGTACATTATGTGTACATCAGTCCATTTTCTACACCCACTCATCCCGTGCGGGGTCCTAAGGGGCTGAAGCCTATCCCAGCACGCACTGGGTAAGCAGTACACATTGGACAGCCTGGACCAGCCTATCACAGGGCTAAACACACATAGGCAGACAACCACATTCACACTTGCCCTGCATTAGCACCCCAGCTGCGATGATGGACTGGCCTTATTCAAATCGATGAGAATGCTGCGTTTTTTCACGCAGAGCTGAAGTCGGTCTGAACGCGGCTTTTGATTGAAGCATACTGATACCTCGACCACTCAGCTGCCTCTGAATGTGTACATGTGACATTATTTGACACAACAGCACAAGACCAGGCTATAAAATGAATATAAAACTTATTGATAGAGGTCAAAGTGGTTAGCTTATACAATAGCTTTTGTCTGGTAAATCCAAACTGAATGTCTTAAGAGACTTTCACACTGCCGTGCAGTATCTTTAGTCATTTCAATGAGTGCAGTTGCCACCCACATACACATTCTGACACAGTCAATCATGCTATTTTAATCAATCACCAAACTCACAGGAGAACAGGAGATTCCTCATCTTCTAAAGCTGTTATCAACAGCAGGATATTCAGGTTGTTAAGGCTGAATATTAGGTCCCTCTTCTCTCTTGGTGATATAATCATAGGAATAATGCCCCCCTTTTAATTTTTATGGAAACGATTACCAAATACGCCTTCTACTAAAACCAGGAGACCCAAACTGTTGACTCTTAACAAGTGCCTTGTGTTTTGACTTCTGAAAAATGAAGGCACACCAGAAGTTATTCTTTATAGTTCTCCCTTTAAAGTTCTCCATCTTTTTTTTTTATCAAATTGGCAGTCATGCCTCTCAAAGCAAGCCTGTCACAAGAAACCCAAGAGCAATATTTGGGTGTGATCACACTTTTAAGGACCATGCAAAGCAAGTCGCATTACTGACGTATGACCCTAAGCATATCCTACAATCCTCAGACAGGTCACTCCTGTCTGTCACTCTGTGTAGACTGAAGTCAAAAGGTGAGGCCCACCAAGTCAGTATCTCATTTTTAAATCTCAACACTTGTTATATAAAGAAATGATCATGATTATTACTCAACTACACCAACAAGGAGAGATTTGACGGTCTCCAGCCCTTAAAAATAAAAATAAAAATATGTGTGTGCTTAGCTGGACAACGACCCAGTTCACTTCCTGGTTTACACACGCTGACTTTGCAATTCCACCGGAGAGGAAGTCCAGCTGTGTGTGTATACCAGGCACTGAGACTGAGATGAGAGCAAAAGCAACAGAATAAAAGAAAGAAAAACAGTGAGACACAGTCTGCTACAGAGGCAGAGGCAGACTAATTAAAGTTAACAGCTGCAGACTTGAGAGCCGATAGAAAATATAAATGTGAACACTCAAGAATAACTTCCACCCCACTCACATATCTGTGTGTAGTTCATTAACACTGCTGAAGAGTGTGAAGGGGTCTCTGCTGAGAGCTTAAAAAGCGTTTTCCACTCACTGTTTCACACATCCGGGGTGTTAATCAGATTGCACATTGAGAGCATAAAATATGGGCATTATCTCTTCTTCCAGCATACTCAGCTAACAGAGCACCTTTCTCTCCTATGTTTTTGTGTATTCTATTGTCTTCCATGACATGTTTGACAAGTCTCATGGTTAAAGTAGTGAACTTGGCCAACACAACAGCACAATTCATTTCTAAGAAACACTATGCTCTTTGCTGAAGAGGTGAGGCTAATAACTGTGAGTCGTTATTGAGTGTTCTAGTACTTCAATCTCTAGACACGTATTCTCTCAACGTGTAGACTGAAGTACTTGGACTGGAAGATCTCCATGGGGACACAAGTAACAGCTTGGCAGTTTTACGGTTTCATAATCACCACGAGTGGATCTATCTGAAGGCAATGATCCTCATAATGATTTCATCCTGTGAAAATTGACTTCTATCACCAACATGGGAGGCGAGGGTACCGGAGGGTTTGGCTCAGGAGGTAGAACGGGTCGTCCGTTAGCGGTTCGATCCCCGGCTCCTCCTGTCCACATGTCAAAGTGTCTTGGGCAAGACACTGAACCCTAAGTTGCTCCCGATGGAGGGAGTTCCATGGCAGCTCCGTCAACATCAGTGTGTGAATGTGTGTGCGAGACCAATCTGTAAATCGCTTTGGGAACCGTTAAGGTGGAAAAAGTGCTATATAAGTAAAGTCCATTTACCATCCATTTACTGCATTTATTGGAAAGGCACTCTTAATTAGACTTGGATATTGAACCTCAATACTTATTTGGTAGAGCTGGACCAATACATCAGAACAGAACAGAACAAAAAATACACAACAATGCAATTAAAATTAAGGATGACTTAATTATGGGTTATGAGTAAAATTAGCATTTCCTTGGCATAAGTAAAAAGATAAAATAAGGTCGCATCTACCTTAATTAATCGCTAATTTAATGCACCACCTGGCGAATATGCTAAGTGACCCAAACCAAAACACCCAGGAATTTATTGTTGGTTTGGACAGAAGGGCTTGTTGGTGCGGTTCACACCCAGGGATAGCGTGATGTTGTTCCGCTACTTTATATATTGACATATTAATGCACTTTATTTTGTAGCCTAAAGGTGTTCTTTAAATTTAATAGGTCTATCACATTATCATCATCATATAACGTTCTTAAAATCGCACATATAAAAACTACTGGAAACAGAAATCACCAACTGTATTCCTCCAATCTGTATTGTACACACAGACACATAAAATCTTACACACCCAGAAACACTTGGACCAGCACAAGCAATGGAAAATGGATGGTTGTACACACAGACCTGAAAACATACTCATATGGCAGCTTATAAACACAGACCCAAACTACTCCCAAACCCCGATACACATGACTCATACACACAGACATGTCTATCGTCAAGACAATCTTCCATTGATTACATTCTTTTTAAGGATACTTTAACAAGATACACTTTTGCTAGTTAATCCTAACCATGATGAAGCACTCTTAAATTCCTTACCGTCTCCCACCCAGACATGTCTCATGTGCCCCAATCTTTCAGCTACAACACCAATTAAAGGAAGCAGGAAGAAGAAAACATCTCACACGACAGTAATGTCGCCAGGGGCAAAGTTCAACAGCTAGCAGACTCCTTACAAGATTAACTATCCAATCTCTGTGATTGGGCCAGGCTGCTCAGCAGATTACCTGTCTCACTACGTAGGATTATAGTAAAACAGGAGAGAGATGAGAGAGAAGTGAGGATGACCAACTTCCATCTCATACACTTCTCTGGTAACAAACAAATTGGAAAACATCATGATGAAACATTTTCAAAGAATATTGGTCATAACAGTTTTCTCTCTGAGTTAGGGCTGGACGATATTGCCAGAAAATGTAATCTTGGGTTTTTTTCTGAAAATTGCAGCATTATAAAAAAAAACATTATTGAAACGTTGGATTTTTTTTAGGTCTTCATGTGCAAGACACTTGAGCAAGACTAGGCCTAATAAAAGACCTGCACCACGCCCAAGTCATTGTTGTGCATATTTAAAATGACAGGTAAGCCCAGGGACTGTCAGATGCTTCAGCTAAGTAGCGCATACACATCCATTTTAATAATCAGTTTCACTAAAGATAGAGCAGAAACGTCTGCACACTAATTCATCTGCTACTGCTGTTTGTGGTTCCTGACAAGACATCAGCCTGCTCTCTAGAGACAGCTGGCTAGCGACCCGGCATTTATTGGGAGACTGAACAAAGTAGAACCTGAGCGCTGTTCTGTCAACTCCCGCGGCTTCACCTCTCATAACCAGACATGATATCTCATCAGCAAAGCTCAGATTAGTGTGCAGAGTCTTTTATCAGCCTGTTCCTCCTGTACATGCGACCGTTAAATTCACTACAAGATAGCCTGAGCCAGCTAGCCACGTTGGAGTCACAACAGTAAGGGACAGTCCCTTAAACTGCGGTGTGCATATAGTACACTTATTCACGTCACAGTTTACAGGATTGTCATGACTCCAGACAGCTAATGTAGCCAGTTCTCATCTGTGTTACTTTATGACTGAAAGTAACCTTTTTGTGCGTGCTGTAATAACTTGATTTTCACAATGTAGACATTTTACAAATCATGCAAAAACAAAAATTAGAATTAACTGAATTAATTCAATATATCGCCCAGCTCTGCATAAACAAAATGTGTGTTGTCCTTAAAAATCCCCATAGGTGATGACAATATCTAGACGATCACAAGGATTTTTTTCTAACCATGATGAATGGAAGACAATCATGTGGCCGTGTACTGATCTAAAATCTAATTTTCCTTGACAACCTCGAAAAAGCAAAAGGTTCCTGATAACTGAATTTCGGATTGTTATCAGTACCTTGTAATCTGATAATCTGATATCAATAAAGGCTGAACAAAAACTTTTTACCATCAACTCACATCCTTCATCCAATCAAACAGCCTCTTCGCGTCTGCACATAAGCTTGTTAACACACTTATCAGTTTGTAGTGATTTACAGATACACAAACTCTAAGACTGCCAACAAAAGGCTCTTCTTACCACAGCAAGATTTCTGTATTCATACAAACTGTGCCTTCTACCAGAGTAGTAGAGGAAAATCAGATAATGGAAAACCTAGTAAACTTGAGTCATCCCCATAATGTAACATCATAACACCTGCTCATTTTATCGGTTTATCTGCAAAAAAACACATTCACATGATTCAACAAAGAAATGTATTTCATTCCCTCTCAACCAAGCATACAGCATTCCCAGATGTGGGCCCATCTCGAAGAAATCAGTGATCACATCTGCTGTAGCCTGTGACCAACACTCTCAGCAGACTGCTATGGTCTGATAATGCTCGCAGCTTCGATTGGATTATCTCTAATGGAACAACCACACACAAGGGCATTTGAAACCTCAGAAGAAGTGCACAGTCAGCGCTACAGTGTAAACAAGCTAACTATTATAACTCAGAGTTAATATGATGAAGTAAGTGGCATGACAAAAGAGCAATATTCTAATATGAACATAAACTAAACCGTCTTCCTCTCACCTTAACAAAGTTGTCGGGGAAGAGGCCCCTTTTGCCATTGAGGTCTCCCTCCATCCAGCCATCCTCCTCTATATACCGCACGTTCTTGATGATGTCGCCGGGTCGCAGGGTCAGCTCGTCATCATGGAGCGCGTCATATTCATACTCCACCACAACCTCTACTCGAGACAGGATGAGGGAGGAAATAGACATGGGAGAAGAATGGTGTACGACAGAGAGGAAGCCAGTACAAGGGGGAAAGAGGCAACAGGAGGTGAGAGAAAAACACGGAAGAGTAAAAAGAAGGAAAAGACAGTTGCAGGAAGGGCAAGAGCGATAAGATGAGGAAGTTCAGGGAAAGAAAGGATTTGAAGGAGAGATAAGAGAAACAATAACAGAAATTAACAAAATATCAAAATGACTTCTTAAAATAATTTTTCTAGCATCTATTCTTGAGTGACAAAACATAACGGTGGTTACTACTCTTGACAACTACTAACAACAACTTTTGGATTTCTGGCAGGAACAGCAGTTTGTATGGAAAACTGAAGAGTTATTCAATAGTAATAGCCTGCAATAGTCACAATAATCAAACAGAAAGAAAGGGAACTTTTGGACTGGACTCTGCAGTGATGGTTATTTGAGCTTCTGGTTAAATGTGACTGGTTGTTATAGGTATTTAGTTATGTGGCATCCAGACAAATGTTCTGAAGGAACAAGAAGCAAGGAAGGAATGGTAAATCGCCCCAAATCAGGCACAAATGCTTACAAAAAAAGTAAAAGATACATCACTCTGTCTAGTTTCTGTGGTAAGAACCACATAGAAATCATCACAATGACCATCAATCAAATCTTACAAACCTAGACTAAATATGGTAGTGCTAATGATGAAAGAAAATCTATGGACTCAGCTCTGACGAGTGTCTTCATTCTTCATTCACAGTCTAAAACCTGACAGTTCACCGTGAGATTAAAAGTTAGTTACATGTCAACTATGCAAGTTACCTAAAATATAAAATAGCAATCAACAAAGAAAAAATAATTCCAAAAAACAATCTTCAGACTTGATATGTTTGCATTTTTTTCTATTATCATCTGAAAAACGGAACAAGAAGACCCTGCAGTGCGTCTAGTAAACAATATACAGGTAGGAATCAATTAGGGAATAAGAGATGTAAAGAATTAAGAAATTAAATTAATGAACTACACACCTTCACCTCAGACAGCAGCAGCTTATCTCTTGCTAAACTGAGGTATTGTAGTCAAGAAATTACTTTTGTCTCATGCAAGGCCAACACAAATTTATTTTACATAATATTACAATTTTACGTTTACATGGTTAAAATGGTCATTTGGCAATATCAGATGTTTTCTATTTTCAATTACAGTTAAAGTACCGGTTGGGTATATAAAGTACAGTAATTATTCCTGGCCAATCACAATCTTAGAATGGGTAACATGCACCATGAGACCAAAGATACCTTTAGAAAAACATGAGAACAAGAATACTGGTTCAACATAAAATAGAAAAGTCCTTCTTCTTGACTGTGAAACTGCCGTTTGAGCTCCGAAAAAAGTGAGCGTTAAAGACTTTGAATGTGCTGCTGTTTTGCAAAATACTGCATTTAAAAACATTGTTGCGGTACTAAGCTGCAATAAAATAATGGCTTCCTGAAACTGAGGAAACTCTTCTTATTACAATGTTTAGCAAAATAGTGGTATTGTATTTGTCATAATCATGCATTCCTAACTTCTGTTTTTTGGTTTTCTGGCTGTTTGTCAAACAGCTGAAAATATATCCTGCCAAATATAACAGCCAAAATGACACTTCTACATAGAAAAACACAGCCTACACATACAGATCACGCAGACAAGTATTTAAGTATCGATGTATACGATGTATGTAATCTTCTGATTGGCTGAAATACATTTCTGATCACAAAGAGAACGACAAATTGTGGCGAGGGAGATCGACAGGCTGCTTGACTGCTTTCTGTGCAGCAGGTTGAGCAGCCTCTAAAAATATCCGTGCTGCAGAGGACTAACTGGTATTGAGGTATTTTACTACGTGGTGTGGCCCTTTAAAACATGACTCACAGCAGAGTGACTCCACTGGCATGGCTGGCTTCACACCAAGCACAACCAAAAAAACATGAAGGGTATACTGCAAACTTTGTCTCTCTCTAACACACACACACACACACACACACACACACACACACAATCACACACCAGGGCAGAGTCATTCAGCATTGTGTGTGCATGTGTGTGCATGTGTGTGTGGCTCTACTCTCCCTCTGACATCACATTAACAACCTTGGCCCCAACACTACAGCAGCCTGGGACAGCCTCCAAGGAGAGATTGGCCCTGACCAGTGATCTCAGACCAGCCTACCCCTCTACATCAAAAACACTTAAGCCTTTGAAAAGAGGACAGGAGGAGCAGCAGTTCGAGGGGAGGGAGAAAGTTGAGTGGAGTGCCTGCCCCACTGTCTTACTGCTGACTGGAAGAAAAACAAACAGGGTTGTCTGCAGTAAGGGGTAAGAGGGTCAAACTAGGGCTGGGCGATATAGCACGTGAAAAATGTTCTCACTCCACGCGGTTTCTGTTGTTGCGTCACATGTCGATTGTGCAACCGAACAACACACCTGACAGAAATGATTGGCTGTTTGCGTGTCACTCATAACAGCCTATCATATCAAGGGACACACAGGCTGTTTATGAGCCAGGGTGTATTCGTTAGGTGCTTTCACAGTGGATTGCATTTAATGCATTTCAGTGAAACTATCGAACATTCTGTGAAACAATTTTCTTATTACTACTGATTAAGTGTCTAAGGCCGGTATATATCGTTTTATCGCCCAGGCCTAGGTCAAACACTATATATTTGTCAAAGCAAGGGGTGCCTTGTTTTATAGAATGTTGATGAAATCTAGGGATGCTCCAATCAGGCGTTTTAGGGCAGATACTGATGACCATTATGCCATATCAAATAGACGTCTCGAGAATAGGCTGACAGACCAGATACCAATCTGACCAAATCTAACCCGTTCTTACAGTAAATTCCTGCATAATGTCACGTTCACGTCATTTCATTTACACCGTAATTACAAGTAACTGAGTGAGAAAATCTGTTCACATCAGCCTCCTGGTGGTACTTCTGAGTCTGAAATATCTGACATTTTGATTTCTGACCGTGATATCGCATTTGATGAAAAGAACTACACAAGTGTCAACAAACCTGCAGCAAAACAGCTGCCAAGTCTCCATTTCTGGCAGTTACACTTAAAAATCCAAATCCCAAATACGTAACACCACAAAAGCAGCCAATTTATGACGACTGTCTCTTAAGTACTATGCCTGTTATAAATGTTAATTTTATATATATATACTGTGAATCCATAACATGCAAGTGTTTTCACAGTAGCCCATCTACCGTGCGTGCCGCTGTCATCGTCATCAGTTTGTTGGCCCTGAGCAGTGGAAAATAGATAACAATAATTCAATTCAATTTTATTTATATAGCGCCAAATCATAACAGAAGTTATCTCAGGGCACTTTTCATATAAAGCAGGATCCAAAAATAATTGGATGTTAAAATAATTAAGACTAATTGCTGTGATATATGCAAATAATAAAATCATTATTTAACTATAGCAATATATTTTGTCTTTAAGCTTTTGGGGCATTATCTATAGAAATAATAATGGTCCAGAATGATGTGAAATTGCATAGTTTTAAGTCAAAATCCTTCAAATCCTTGGGAAAACCCTGGAAGCACAGAAAACAAAACACAACACAAGCTGAGCAATACACAAATAAACCACTCAGCCAAGTAAGACAGTAATTTGGGACTATCTGTCCATGTAACCACAGGAAGAGATATGGTCTGCTGTAGTAAACAAAACAAGGGGCAACACTGACAGACAGGATCATACTTTTGTTGTTTGTTTTGTTGAGTTACTGCAACACACAGGGAAGTCTTCATATTCCAGATGACTGGATGTGGAGCAGAGAGACTTCCTGCAACCACACAGATTGCAGCGCCTCAGCAACCACACAAACACACCCTGCCTGAGGAACGCAGGCCAGCCAAATCAGTATCACTTGAATCACTCCTAAACACACTAATTAAACATTATCTTTGGGATTTTGCCCCATTATCTTTAAGATACTGGATAATATAGTGTTACTTAAACTATTGTTATTGTGGTCTTCGGTGAAGGAAAAGCAACACAAAACTATGAAACGGTTCTAGGCAATGTTTTGACATTTCCTATTCATTTAAAACCATTTTTAAATGAATGTGGATGTGTAATCATGTAAGAGTGGTTTCTAAACTTTTTTTTTTTCATCGTAGGGGGGTCCATTTAGCTTCCAATCCAGTGTATGGGAACATCTGCATGTTCCCTCAGCTATGTATACATTTGTGGAGGTAGTTGCTTCAAAGAGTGGCAACATATAAAACTTAATGAAGCATTTGAATGTGCGCAGCATTCATTTGAGAACAGGGGGTTGCTTCATTTTGACTGCAAATGACAGCCGGCACTCTGGCAGCTAACATTAGTTACCTTGGACGACTGCACCCAATAACACTACTATAGCCAGTTGGTGCAGTGATTTAAACAGTGACCCCTGTAATGTTACTGTGCATGACTTTGCATGGCAAGTTGCAGAAGATGATAACTACAGACGAATAGTCAGCTTCATGCTTCATGTTGTGCTCTCTAGCCATGCTGCAGTTAGTACAGTGGCAGAGTTGAACATTTACACTTCCAGAGAAAGCAGAAATGCTTGGGTTGATCACAGTCTGCAATCACTCCTTACGACAGATGTAGTATGTGTCAATATACAAGTTATTAAGTCTCAAAACACTACTGTGACATTGGTTATGACTAGGGTTGGGCGATATGTCAACAAGCAACAAGAATGTGCATAATATGGCCCAACTTTAACTACCAGTTCCTATTTGTGCACGCTTTGAATTGTGCTTTACAGGTTAATAATTTACCAAGTTGAATTCTCAAGGAGGCAGACCATTAAATTAGTAAAATAAAATGACAAAAATTGCCCAAAAAATCCAACCCATCGTCAACAGCCGATATATTCGTCCAATCGCCCAGCCTTAGTTATGACATAATAATTGGAAAAAATAACAATAATATACTGCTTTCATCCAAAACTGGGCTACATTTCATTAAAAAGCTTAAGTTTTGCAGATTTTAACTTTTATTTTAATGGCATTTGATGACCATATTTTCAACATGCAACAGCTTTCTTGGCAAAAGCACATACAAAGTGAAATCCTTTTTATACATTACAGCTATTGCGCAGGGTATACAAGTGGGAGGCCTCCACAGTTATCGTGGCTTGTTTACTTCCACCTACAACTGGGATTAGTCTATATTGGAAATCCATTGAATAGGCGACCAACCTGACTCAGTTATGTTCCTTTGGAGATTTCTGGTAACTGAGCTCTGAGAATGTGTGGTGATAATGGCTGTGATTGCAGAATGTATCCTCTGTATTTGTGTGAGGACAAGCAATGCACATAGATGAACTGTGATGGTCACTTCTCTACGAGTGAGACATATTTCTCACAAACTCTGGCCGCTGCTACTGAATGAGTGCAGTGAGTGATGGGTGTTGGCCTGTGAAATACCAGCAGTGGGGCTGTGGACAAAGTCTTCTTGGTTTGTTCCTCAGAGGAAATGCCTTTCTAAATACATTAAACGCAGCCAAAAACGGTCAGCGCACAGGTGGTTTGTGTGTGTGTGTGTGTGTGTGTGTGTAAAACTGAGACTTTTCTTGAGTAATGAAAGTGAAGAAAAGCCTGCTTACAACAAGAACAAAGTAACCTGGACTACAACTATCCAAGGTCAAATCACATAAGGGCCTTCAATCAGGGTTTAAGTTGGAGAATTACTTAGTTCATCCAGTGCTGGCCACTGTCCCAGGAACAGCTATATTGCCTTAACTTTGCTATTCATGCTGGCTTATTATTAAGCTTTTCCAGCCAAAGTAAGTACATTACATGTCTTTTTGAATGTAAGTCAGTTGGTCAATTGAATAAATGAATGTGTTAAAAGCCAACAGCTTTCATTGCTAAAGCAGGAAGCTAACTGGCTTGCATGCACGTCTCCCTGGCTACCTTTGCGTTAACGTATCAGTGTGGATGTGGGTCAGCAGGTCTGCTAGTCATTCATGGCCTACATGATGTCAGACTGTACAACAGTATAATGTGATGCTTTCATCCTGTTACTGGTGTCACACATGCAGAGCACTCACTTTATTATGTTACATTTTTCTTTAATTCCAGTCCAACCTGAACACACTATTGAAGGATGTAAGATTGTATCTACGGCTTCCAAAAACATCATCATAGGGCCCAAACCCACGCTGCAGGAGTTGTTCTGTTGTCCTGTCATAAACTCAGAAATAGGTCAAAAAGCTAAGTGCTATGGCCAAAAGCGCATCCACTAAATGGTGTGCTGTCATGCAGATGATAGAGTAGAGTAAAGAGACTGAAGAATGAGATGAGATACATAACCAAGGGAAGAGGGGGTGCTGGAGTCTTCTGGTAACAGTGTCAGGAGTTTTTATCTTAAAAATCTTCAAATGTCATGGCATCTTGAAAATATTTTGCATTATCCTTTCTGACATTATTGAAGACGTGTCCAGAGTAATCATGTAACGATTATTTGCATAATATCAGATGCAGATGGCACATGGCATAGTCTACACTTCTGGACAATAATGAGTGTCAGCTCTAGGTAAGATGTTTGATATATTCTAGGCTGATACAGCTTTTTAGAAGTAAAATTTAAGCACTTTCAAGGTACCTAAACCAAACGTTTCCAGACTCAAGAAGCCTTTATCATCGCATCTAAATTGTTACTATAAATGAAATTGCAAAAAATAAAGTTTACAGAATTCCTTTACACCCACAGCAATCAATGTACACATTGTCACTTTGTTTATTTTACCAGCTGTTCATATTAACTTTGATTGTATGTTTTGATCAAGATTATTAAATGCTTCCTAATTTCCAGAGTAAGGGATCAACAGAGAAAAAAAAACTTTCCTTTTAGATTATATTCAAAGTCGAGCATTTTCCTAATCTTGAAAACATAACGGTTATAATTAAGCGTTTTCCAAACTTTAAAGACTTTGTACGAACCCTGATCATAAGCACTCAAATCTTTACTTTTGCTTTACTTTGCATGTGGCATGATAATAGGCCTAGTGGAAATTTGATGTGTGTTATAATGCAGTTGCTCTTTGTATAACCAATAGCTTTGGAGCCCGACCAAAATGATAGTGTGATGGGAACTTAGGCCAAGACTAAAGCTTGTTGATAAGTGATGGAAACATCTGAAAGACAAACAGCAAGTCCAGTGGTCTTTTGACCACTTTTAGACAGAAATGACAAATTATACAGATGAGTAATAAACTCCCTTATCCCAAGGGACTTGAGCAGCCTCTCCTGCTTCTTCTTGTGTGTAATAGATATGGACTGAGATATGAAGTGACTAAAACCACTTGCATTCACTAGCTGAAACTGTGTTTGACTGAGTGATTCAGGAATAAAGAACAGTGTCTGGCTCTTACAATGTACGGTGAGAATTTCTATTGAAAATTAACCACATCTTTAGACTGATACAAACCACACTGCTATGTTATTTCCTGGTAGATTATTTAGCATTGCCCACAGGTTTAAGAACCACCAGCAACAAAGGGAAAAAGTTCACTGTCTCTGATGTGGGTGTTAAAAGAGGGGTGAGATAACGATAGAAAGAAGGTGTGAAAGAGGGAAAAAAAAAGAAGACACACAAAAACTGCTATTTTTCTCGTTAACAGTGGCATGACACCTAGGCCTTGGGAAGAGGCGGCTGAGGATTCCTGACATATTTGATGCAGCTGGGACACATACACGAGAAAGGGAGAGGGAGATGATCAAAAGCTAAAGGAGTCACTTTAAGCTGAAACATGCTCACTGTGTTCTTGTATGCGCCATTTACTCTGAAGGAGAAGAGACAAGTGGACAATTTTTTGCCCTAGATTTCAACCTGCTTCCTTAAATATTGAGTGAATTTATCAAAATGTATTTTTATTATATTTTTGTTTATTGCTAATATTTTTTATAATGTCCAATAGCATTTGGTATAATATTTCAAAATCCAAATATTCATTCAAACAGCTGGCTCTTGTTTGTCAGTTTATATATATATATATATATATTTTTTTTTTTTTGTTTTTTACTATAATCAAGCTAGTGTTATTATATCCAGGTGTATGGGTGAGTGTGGTGAAAGAGGAAAAACAATGCATTTATTATTAGTAATTTTGTAAGTCCAAAGGCCTTGGAACTTATCGCATTAAACTCAAGCAAATTCAAAAAATACAAGCATATCCCCACGTGGATCACAGTTCAGCTGGTTAATACAATATTTTAAACTAACTTAAAGTAACAACTCAATGCAGACTGTATTGGGTATAACAGATTACCAACTGGTGATTATCACTCTAACTTCAGCCTGGTGTCTAACCTGTAGTGCAGTGGGGAGTTTTTTCTCACACATCAACACCTGATTGTGACTGATAAGGCTGTTTGTCTCTACCTTTCCCAACTTGCATAAACTCGTTTTTTCATTGCAATGTTCATTATTACTGTGAAGAAAACTTGCAATGTGATGAATCTATCTTCCCGAGCTGAATCAGACTGATACATCTCATATGTTATCGATAGCTGTGGTTACATGGACAATATTTCTGCAACCCGACTGAAATCATTCTGATTAGAGATTCCAACTTAACTGTTTACATGGACGCTAAATAAAGTGATCTGACAACATGTGTGTTTACATGCCCAAGCTCTTAATCAGAAAATAACTTTTTTGTCATGCGCAAAGTGGTTCCACCCGCTGTGAAGCGTCTAATCTGCTGGAAATATAACAGAAGAAGAAGTTGGGTTTTTTTCGGCTTCGTTCATCTTTTCAAACACTTGTTTGAACAACTCCTTGTTTTGAGCCTTTCAGCCATCGTTCAACAATCGTTCTATCAGCCACAGAGCAGTTTTGTTTTGCTGCCGCCATGTTTCTGTCCCTCCCGGAAACTAATTCACGTCACCTAATGCCCCCATATAAGAATATATTTATTCCAACCAGAGAGAAACGATCAGATTAAGCGTTTACATGGTTATTAAGCACTAATATTTTCCTATTGAGCGGATTATGAAAGGTTTACACCACCCCTCTCAACCCAATTGAAGATTCCTTCCTTCCGTCTCTTCCAACTGAGGTGGTTACATGAGGCATTTTTATTCTGATAGGGCTATTATTCAGATTATTAGTGGAACATTAGGGTCCATGTAAACGCACCTAATGTCGTTAATAGATGACTGTTTAAACAATCGCCTCACTCGTTAAATCCTGGAATTTGTTGTGTGATGTAGCTTGCTCTTCCTGAAGCTTATTATGCCCAATATTATATTTCAATAAAATGTACATTTATTCTGGTCTTTATTTCAGGCAAGGCGGGGCGCCTCCACAGATTTTACACAATTAGTAATTTAATTTAATTCAGTAAATTTCAACATACCTGCACTGGCACCAAATCCTTTCAAACAATACTTTGTCCTGTAGCTACATGTCAATCAAACTAGAATACGTTCTATTTCTACTGTCTCTCTAAAATGGGATAACTGTATTCTATGAACTTTAAGTATCGTGGGTTACTCTAATCACAGAGAATTTACGCTAATGCTATTGCCTGTATGCAGCTTTGTTATGAATGTATGTGTGCGTATTGTCTTCGGCATACCTCCGTCATGCCCGGTCTTGCTTTGAGTTGTGTTCTTCTTATCATCAGATACAATTCATATTTCTTTTTCCTCAAATAATTCTCCAAGAGTTAAATCAAAAGAGTGATTCAAACATTGCTCAGTACTATGACCAGTATTTAAGCTGAGAATTTCAGTCCCACTAGACATATTTGTCTTGTCTTTTTAATCAACTGTATTAATTTCTATGTGTTATCTTTGCTTTAAAGTGCAGCAAACTCCTGAGAGTGCACAGCAAATTTTGATCTCACTTCCTGTTTGCTGGATCGAGGAAAGGTTACCGTATTCCTGTCCTCACACAATGCTTCCAGAAAGGAGGATGTTACAGGGGAGAGAGAGAGGGAGGGAGGAGAGGAAGGAAGGAAGAGAATGGGGGGGGGGGGGGGTATGCAAGGCCACGCAGGCGAGCTGACTGCCAGGCAGACTGTCTAAATCACTGTGCTCTCTGGGCTTCTCTCAGTCACTCACACACACAATCAGTAAAGAGGAAACTCATAACTGCATTCCTTCCCACTGATCTGAGAGGCAGCCGATAGAAGGGCAAAGTGTTACCAAGAGAAATCAAGTGAGAGGAAGTAGAGAGAGCTGCTTTGGGCACCTTTATTTACCCACAGCACAGAGTGTGAAGATAACAGCTGAACATGTGTACTTTTTACCAACGCCCTGCCACACATTACACACATCTGGAAGCTAAGATTGGGCAACTTGACAATCAAACACATTCTCAACAGTGTATTATTCAAGTTACTAAACCTGTCCTGCTGCACAAATTACATAACCAATAGTTCTATGAGCTAGGGCTGTAGTCAGCCAGAGAAAGTCTCGGTCAACTGAAATTCTACCTACTCTTCAACCAACTGACTGGTCGATTGGGATAAACATGAAAAGCTATCTGCAGCCTATTAAATTATTTTTAACCTAATTATTTTATATTGAAATAATAACAACAGACTCAGAGCCAACCAGCATGCACCTGCCCATATTCATATGATTTCCGAAAATAGGATATCAACTGTTGATCCCAGTACAGGAACTAGTGAGACAGTAAACCATGGCCATAAAACACCACAACTTACTGCTGCTCATTCACGCATACAATGATCATTCCTCGGCATTCCTGAGCATATTATACATCCAACAAGCCCTCCAACATAAACGACAGAATAGGTAATTTGTCAATGACTCCCAAAACAACATATATAGGCGTACCAGACCTTTGTCGTCATGGCAACAGGAATAAACACGTGTGAAACTGTCGCAGTTTGGTTAGTTTTAGGCACCAAAACTACTTGGTTAGGTTTAGGAAAAGATCATGGTTTGGATTAAAATATGTACATTAGTAAGGTAAGTTATGCGACGTGATTTACTAACGTAACTTAACTTACGTACGTACGTAAGTTACAGCGGTCTCCTCGCTCTTTATACTACCTCACCGGACTTCCGCTTTTGCTCCCGTCATAGTTACTATGGCCACTAGAGGTCGCCGTACATACAAACGTAAATGTGGGTCATAATAAGCTGCTGCACAGACGACCTATACAGATATATTTTTGGGGAGGACAGTCTACGTACATCCATGGTCCCAAATTTAACAACTAACTAGGTTATGCATGAGCAGCAGGTGAGCAGTGGTGAAGGACCCCAGTCCTTGCTGAGCCATCCTCCCTGATGCCTGTCCATTTTGATAATCAATTAATCATTTAAGTCATTTGTCAAGCACAAATACTTCGATAGTTCCAGCTTCTCAAATGCGAGGATTTGCTGCTTTTTCTTGTCCTACAGTACAGTAAAGTGAATATCTTTGTAGGGCGGCACCCTTATAGTCGACCAAAACGTTAGTCGGTAACACGTAGTCAGGAACGTGGGACAGCCTTGTCACACCGCTGTGGCGCATTCGGCCTTCAAATCATGGATGTATTATAAGAACACGGTTCAAATGCAGCCTTTGAAGGATGCAGCCCCTGAACTGAGATAGTGGTTGTTAAGTCCACACTAAGTAGACCTCGTTGTTGAGTCCACAGTCGAAAATCAGCACAATCCAATCATTTTCACTTGGTAAGTAAAAAATACAAAACAGTGTTTTCTGTTTTTAAGGTAATGTTTATTTGTTGAAGATTGTAAATGCATATATAAACGTGCGACGAGTAGTCAACTAATGGCTTATAGGGCAGCCCTATATCTTGTACCTGGTATCAGTTTTCCCAGTTTTTATGTTTTATAGACCAAAAAATGTATTGAGAAAACAATCTTCAGATTAATCCACATCAAATTAAATTTAAAATGCAAAGGTGGCTGGTGTAAAGATGCTAAAATCTGCCTGACACTGTCCACTCATTCTGGATCCAGTGAAATGTCTGGCTACAGGGTTTGGCATTACCTTAATCGAAGCAGGTCTTGGTTCAGATGAGATGTGACAAATGCATGCATAATATTTAATGATTATGAGCTACTTACACAATTGAAAGACACAGGAGGACGGTATAACTGCAGTGACACTTAAGATTCAGTTTATCATCACAGAGAACACCTGAGATCCTGCAGCACAATTTCACATTTGAAGAAAGTGATCAAAGGTGTGTTGTTTTCAACTCACTACAGGTGTACAGGTCAATAATAATTATGCCTCAAAAATCAGTGTTAAGTTTCAGAAGTTAGTGATATGTAATTGTCTTCTCTCTCACGTGAATATGTGCAAAATTACATTAAGTATAATAATAAATACTTCCTTATAGGACCAAATTAGGTTACTTTTATTACAAATGAATGAACTTTTAAGCACCACATAAACCAGGCTAGGTAAACTGACCTTCATCAGTTAAGTTAAAACCAGGGTGGGAAATCAACACAAACCACATGCTGGTAAATATTGGTTGAGGCCAGTGAGGTTAATATTCAATCAGACATTCTGGCACATGCCCAGTCTTTGTTTAGGTGGTTCAATGGAATCCTGCAATAAAGTTGGCTGATGAAATAGAATAGTAACTGGGGTGTCCTGAGGTTTAAGAAGTTGTCCATGTGATCACAATGTCCTGAGTTCGTGTCTAGCTGGGGACTTTTGTTGCATGTCATTTCTGCCCTCTTTCCCTTCCTTGTGTTGTACTATCTGCTATCAAAATAAAAAGGAAAAATGCCACAAAAAATACAATACAAGATTGAAGAACGGCTGTTGGTAGAGAAGAGGGGAGCAGACCAGACAAAGCAACAGTATTTCCAACCACTTAATGCTACAAAACAAAATTCCAGTTTGTGGATTTTAGTCCATCAACCAGTAGCAGGCTGCATGTAGCCTAAGCTACGTTCAGAGAAAGCAAACACAGAATGTGAGGGGCTCACACACACACACATAGCTCAGACATGTTCAAACACAGCTGAGATGTCCTCAGCAATGAGCCACCTGAGAGAAAGGCACACCAACAAAGAGTACAATGCATTACAAACTCGTGAACCTAGTGCGCTAGAAATGGACACTAGCTAAGAAGCCTATTTTGGTGGATTCTCATATGAGTGATGATGTGATGAAGTCCAAGAGAGACTTCTACTGGTTCACATTTTTAAGAACTCCCCAGCTTGTTGTTTTTGTTACTCTCTTTGTAATTGAAATACAGTGTTAGTTTCATATCCCCCTACACCCTAACTGTGGTGCATCACTTACTGTATTTAATACTAAATGTAAAGCAACACTTAATACTAAGTGTTTATGCAAAGCAGTTTTGTTGTAAGCAGTTCTCTTACTTAGAATGTCAAAACCACCATCTGCAGCCTTACACATCTGAGGGATGAAGGAGGCTGAGCTTAAAACCTGTTTTACAACATAGCAAAGCTCTTGAACAAGTCCTACTGCACAAAACCAGACAAACCACAGACTGCACATCTAGCAAGAAGCAGTGGGCTGGTTTCGTGATACAGTACAGAAGGACTGAAACATACACACAAAGATCAGAGTGTTTCCTCTGCATTCAGTCAGCACGACCATCACAGCAACCACTCTCTGTGACAAAGTAATAAGGAGCACTATCCACTCCTGGTGTCTTTTTTTAAACCCATGCATGTAGCAACAATGAAAGCCCCTATTGTTGGTTGTAACTACAAAGTTTTCAAGTTTGGCAGTGAAATACCCTGAATATATGATTTTGTCAGTCTAAAGAGAACTGAGTCCATCGCCTTGAGAATCAGGTTAGTTTGATACCCTTTTGTAAGGTTAAAGGATGGGGTCATGGGTTCACATCAAAAACAGACCAACAGTCTGTTTTGGTACAGTGTTAAGCAAGCCAAGCATTTGGGTGTGGGAACTTACAGTAAGACTGTCATGGAAAGAATGTAAGTCACGACACATAGTGTGCACAATAAAATTTACCTATTCCGTACATCAGACCTAATGTCAAAAGAAGAGGTTACTATCAGAATAAACTAACTTAATGTCTGGAGTTTCCTGTCTGTGGATTTAATTCGACACATAGAATCTGCAAAGAGTCCTAACTTTGGATTACAGAGAACAGCCAGACGAGAATAAACTTGGAATTTCAAGCTATTACAGTAGTTTCAGGACAGTAAGCGGTTTCGCAGAGGCCATGCTGACATCAGCTTTGAGGTAGCTCATGTTAACATTAGCTAGAATTGCAGCCAAATCCAAGGATGGAGGTGGCGTTATCCAGTTAACCAGACAGCTAGCTGGCTAGGCTAACCAGCTAGCTAACTGCCTTGCTAACTTTAACTCCCTGCTGGCAAAAGCTGATAGCATGATTTATGTCAGTGGCACTTGGTTTAATGGCTTACGTGTGTTCGACTTGCTTTGTATGTCGAGTCGAAAAGAAGGAGCACTTAACATATAAACACAACACAAGCGCCACATCATGGAAAACTCACCCATTCCTGTCCTTCGCACCGCCTCGCTATCAAATGTTGGGAATCTCTTATCCAGCAGCCTCAATGCTAGCTAGTTTCTAGCCAGGTAGATGTGTATAATCAACCACAAAGTGTTTTTTGTCGATTCACTGCCGAAAAAGAAGTCAAGTGAGCCGTATATCCATTCGCCCTTGCCCAAGTAGCAGCAGCAGCAGCCTCCCCAGTTCTCTCTTGGTGGTGCTTCAAGATTATTGTGCAGGAAGTTCCCCAGGAGTCTCCACCTTTCTTGGACTTGCCTCCACGGCTGCTGCTGGCTGCCTGCTGCCACCAAAATACAAAATAGCAGGAAACTCAGGCAGGACAGTTGATCCCCCCTTGTATTATTGGCCCACTCAGCAAGTACAGTAACTACTGTACGTGTGTGTGTGTGTGTGTGTGTGAGAGAGAGAGAGAGAGAGAGAGAGAGAGAGACAGACTTAATTCACTCACTCCAGCTCCTCCCAGCTATTTTGACATTGGGATTGTTTTTCACTGAACGACTAATCATTAGGGTTGGGAAACAACTCTACCCGTCATAAACATTACGGTACAAATACTACTACCTCTCATGTGAACTGATAATGGCCTTATCTGTAAGTCTTTATCTTGGATGATACTGCATGATTGACTAGAGACTGCTTCTGTTCACAGGAGAGCGCCATGGTTTGTGTTGTTTGAAGAGAATTTTAAACATGACTTGTGGTCTGAAAAGAAGGTGAGTCTACAAAAATGTGTTTTGAGGCATGGTTAATGATGAATGAATGACTTGACACTATGACAGTTACTTAAATGTAAAGTGCAGACTGTATGTTAAAACAGATCCAGGTGCCACCTGGGTGATGGTGGGTTATACCTTGTTAGACAATGAGAACATGTGGTTTTTAAGACTGGCTTTGATGGTTCCCAGTTAAAAAAAAAGTTCAAATGGGAAACTTTTCCAAAAGTAAGGAACCAAAGAACCAAGGACCAAGAAGCAAAATGTTCTATCCATGTTTTATGTATCTTAAGGTAAGAGAAGACTTTTTTGAATTCACTTTACAGCAGCACAGAAACAAGCTCAGAGGTAAAACTCTTTGAATTAAATAAATACAAATTAAAATCAGAGATCAAAGAAGTACTATATAATATTAATAAATTAAGTATATAATGTTGTATACTATATTTGCAGTTTATGTAATATACACACACTATACAGTAATAACACAACATTATGAAGCATATATAATAGACACTGAAGACAATACTGTGATAATAGTGTATAGTATACTAATATAAAAGCACAACCAATTTGTAACCAGAATCAAAAGAAAGTAGAGTGCATGCAGGTTTATATATTGTAATGCGGTCTGAGCGGTAGATAGGTGCAAGTGTAGTGGTTTATTGGTCAGGATGAGAATCAAAGCTGCTGTAGCAGTCACCAATACAAAGCACCTCATCTTTTCTCATGTGTTGAAAAACCAAACTTGTCAGATCAATTTAAAAAAATTAAAATCTCCCTATATTCTGGCTCCATAATAGTGTTGGGGGCTATTTCAGTAGCCAGTTGACCCTGAAAAGGGTGCACTTGTTTGATTACAAATTGTCCTCCAAACTCTTCCTCCACTTTCCCAGTTTCACTTCCTTACCCCTCTCTCTTGTTTTCTCCATCTCTTTCTGTGCATCTGATTTAAATTCATTTTGATGTCATGCGTTTTGGCAGTGTCATAAATGGTATGGCATCCAAGGGCACAATTAGGATCTTTCCTGTCTGCCGAGTGACAACAAGCTATTTGAAACATTCACGCCAGACCCCAAACAACGTGATTGCAGGGAAGGAAGTGAAGTGAAAGATTGCTTAACGTTCATAAAACAATCATACCGCTGGGATAATCATTTTTTAATCATTTTAATCATAAGAAATGCAAACAAGACTTAAACATGGCTTAAATTATTCTGATATAATGAGACTTTGGATGCTACGTACATATAGTAAAAATAACTTCAGAAGTTATCTTCAAATCATGTGCACTCTCCTTAGTCTTTGCTTCTCCAACAAGAGTTTTTTGCTCCAAGAAAATTTCATTTCTTAGGATTTTTGATTTTCTTTATTAGCCTTTTGATTTTGATTTTCACCTCAAATTTGTAAATCACATAGACAAAAATAGCTTGGATTGACACTGTGATGAGGCCCTTTCTACGTAAAAAGCAAGTCATTGCTGCGCAGTAGGCACAGTGCCTGCTTATCTCTCTAACACCAGAGAATGAAGTGTTAAAAAAGGAAGTAGTTGAGGGCAAATTCATCCTGACAGGATCCATTTAAGCAAAATGTCAACAATCTTTCAAAAGGCAGCGTAAACACAAATTTGTGTTTGACCGCATAAGAACCACACAAAAACAGAGCATGGTTCATTGTTGGCTGGTATGAATGCCGTGCAGTGGAAGCCTGGCTAAACCACAACAGTCCTCATTTACATATGGGATTTCTGTTTTGACAGCCCATTTGTTGTCCACATTTATGCATTTATTCCCAAAGTTTTGAGAAGCACATTGCCTTTATTTAATAATACATTTAGCCAATTAAAGATGAAATGAAAAGTGTAGATTAACCACTGCTGAGTTTGCTGGAAAGAACTACATTGATTCTAAATATGCCACTAAATTTGGGGAAAACAGACACAGTGTTCATTTGGTACACTTCTAATTAATAAATTCCAATTAATTGCTAAACTAATCCAGAAAGTCCTTTAGTCTGAGCAGAGCATGTGAGCTGAACATGAAAAAATATGAAATTTGTCTACAGGCAAGCATAAACCTCAACACATATGAAGACTGGATAACCGGTTTATTTTACTATTTCATACAATTTCCTTTAAGAACTATGTAGTTTAGTACTAATTGTAAAGAAAATAGGAACATCCTCTCATCAAAAGCTCTATTAAACCCATGTAAATGTTCATTCATTTATTATAGTGGAAACTCTATGCCTTGGTAATACTTTGTTTTATGGGTCTGTAATTTCCTAAGACGTTTCCTAAAAAGAACTCTGTAGTTCACCATTAATTGTAGGGAAAATAGAGACAATGTACAACTGGTACACTTCCAATTAATTAATTTCAATTGACTGCATACAGCTACAAATGATCAATTAATAATGAGTCATTATTTATTTGGGTGTAAATACAGCAGTGCTTTCAAGTAATTCCTGTTTTCCTTATGATTAGTATCAAATTATATCATTCTTTTCAGGAAACTTCTTAAGAAATCCATTTCCATACATGGCACCTCACACCAACAGCTCCAATGAAGCTGTTCACTGGACAACAGTGATAAGGAGCAGTCACAGATGTTGGCAGCTCCTACGTTAACAATGTAAATTTAGAATTTGCACTTAACTGTCCTGTGACTGTCTGAAAAAGCAAAGACAAATCATATGAAAATGCAAGGAGCAGGCACTGGTTTGATGACAATGGACAGTAACTGGATGAAAACAGTAAATGCATAATAAATATATACATTTATGCTGTAGCATTACATATCAACCATAAATCCCTCCACTCGTGTCTTATTGCATCATCTACAATAACTGTGAGGCTCAATGGTCCAAAAAACACCTGTTGCTCTGTGGAGCTTGGGTTCACTGTGTAATCTAGAGCCACCTTGTGGGTAAAATGTGAAACTACAAACAATCCAACTGGATTGAAACATATTAAATATGATCATATTCCAGCTTGCATTATATAGTGTATTCAACAGCATATATGTCAGAGCTCTTAACTACATTATTTGTTATTCACAGAACCATAAAGGGAGGTCAGCAAACAAAACCCTGAGTGAACACTGAAGCTCACTTGTAATACTGACTATTTTAAATATATGCATTCATAGGACTAGTTATAATTGCTGTCAAATATTGCACATTAATAAACCCTACGGACCCGGTACCCAGTATTTTTTTTCCAGTGTTTCTAAAAGATGAGGCCTTAACGCTACCAAAACAACACTCCAAGTGTACTTTGTCCAAACAATGTTTGTTTGGCAATAATTTCAATATTTTAGTCAGTCGAAATGAAACGCAACAGTACAGGTAATCCTCTCTCTCCACTCCGCCATGTTGGGTGTCATATGAAACTAGAGAAGCTACTCTTTCCCTTGATACCAAGCACAGCGTAGTTTGAGCTAACCAGCTGACGTAAGCCCCATAGCAAACACGCAGCCAAACTTCACATTTTACAGTCAACATGTCAAGTTTTGTGTTTATGTCTGAATCTACATGCATATAGACCTGATACTTGTGGAGCTATTCTTGATTTATTTTGGGCATGCCTGTTTAGGCGAACCACACCTCCCAGCACCCCAGGGCTTAACAGGTTAATAAACACACATGTCCTTATAGTTGCATACAACTACAACAGCGTGTTATAAACCATTCATTAAATGTTTGCTTATAAATGCTATATAGGGGGAAAGTAAAGTGTTAGCAAATACTGCATACTTTTCAGGATGTGCTTTTATAAAATGATTGTTTTGCTGTTTTTTCTTCATATATGTGCTTGTTTTCAGTCTTATAATTGTGAAGCAGCTTTTATATTATGTAAGAAAAACACAATAAAAAAAATGATAGTTCAGTGTAACTGATGAAAGATAAAACAAGATAAGTATAGCTTTTATATCTGGTGCACCCACCTCAGATGATAATGCTGCCATTTGCTGCGAGTGGCCTTTTGTTGCCTGACCTACAAGCCTGTTGTAGTTCAGAAAGTAGGCTGTCACAGGGCTGCAGCCAGGGCAAATGTTTAACCAAGGTCCAGGGACAGCCGTGGGGGTTGTAGCTTCCACCTACTCTCAAATGCATATTTAATCTGTGTGATTCTCTGCTGTCTGTATCAACCTCAGTCTCTGACTCTGTGCCACAAGACTAACTCTTTGGGTAGAGAAGGTGATTTTTCTTTTGCTCTGCTCCCTCAGATGCTTCAAAGGCTACTAATGAAGCCAAATACTAGCTAAACATATCACAGTAAATTGTAATAAAGGTGTTACGTTCAGCATATAATAAAATGATTTAAAATGTTGATCCTACTTCAATAATAATTTAAAATGAATGATCCCTGGGGGAAATGCTGTATCCTATATTTTTATGTATACTAGGCCCACACAAAGACCATATTTATTACATGAATGCCTGACGTTACTCAGTCATATTGTAATTGCTCCCAACCTTCCTGTGCACTCACACCATCCATACAGGTGTGCACAGCGTCTTTACTGGGAGATCTAGATAGATTTTGACCCGCTCACTTTTATTTGCCTGTGTCAGTACAGCTGTCCCATAACTTGATATTCACAGGTGGACTTAAAATGATGTCACTTAGCCTACAAAATTCGCTTTCATTCACAAAAACAACCAAAAAACAAGAAGCCTGTGGTAAAAGTTACCAAGCTCCGGATCGCCATGACTTTAATGGCGGTGTAGGCCGATACTCTACCATGTTGACTCAGTTGTCAGTAGAATAGGAGGAGTGCTTTACATCCAATGGAAAATTCATCCTCAGACACAGTATTTGTGACCAATCAGCATGGAGCCTTGGAAGCAAAACACACTGCTTTAAACATTTGAATCCCAATAACCTTTGACTTAATGTGAGATCAAAGGGGGGAACTCATCAAAATGTATGCAGGATATGTATGTAGGCTATTATTAACACCATCATTTTCTTTTTTTAAATTAAGCAGGAACTACCTGTAACTGCAACTGTAAAAACAATATGATATGTGAGTAGAGTTTGGTGCCGCATTTCAGATGTAATCACCAAGTTTGTCCAATAGAGGTCAGACTTACCGTGGTATTGTTTGTCTCTCTCAGTTGTTTTGACACATTTAAAGGTCATTGGTGGTACCAATAAAAATATATTCTTATGAATATAATCCTTTTAAAGAATGAATATTGATGTTAATTATTAATATTAACATCAATACCATTACCATTACTATTACTTCACATCTCTATGTAGAACTGTACTGTACTGTACTACTGTATGTTCTCTTTCCTCCTGCTCTCTCTCTCTCTCTCTCTCTCTCTCTCTCTCTCTGTCAACCCAGCCAGTCAAGGGAGATGACTGCCCACCCCGAGCCTGGTTCTGGTTCTGGTTCTGCTCGAGGTTTCTGCCTGTTCAAAGGGAGTTTTTCCGTGCCACTGTCACCTAGTGCTGCTCATGGTGGGAATTGTTGTGTCTCTGTAAATATAAAGAGTGCTATATAAATAAAACTGAACTGAATTGAATACCTCCTTGCTTCATCAAGAAATAACAAAGATGTAACATGTCACATGACATTGCTGTAATGGCCATGGTGATTTAGCTTGGCCCTACAATGCGTACATTCCTCAGCTCATTCATTTCAGCTACTGACGTTACTGCTAGCAATCAGAACCTATCCCTAACCAAATTAGGAAGGCTTCCACTTCTCAGAAGTGATCCATGTGGCAGCCTGTACCTAGTAAATGAAGTGTTTCCCACATGTGGACATTTAACATTTCAAACTACCTCTTTAGGCAGGAAAAATGGGAAGAGGTCATCAGCAGTAACGTGACAAAACAACCTGATGGTATTTTTATTGTAGCTGGTGATTTTAATCAAACAGACCTCAGAAATGTTTTACCTAAATTTCACCAGCATGTTCACACCCCCACCAGGGGAAGCAACACCATATTTCCCCGCTTCTCCTGCCTACTTACTCCCAGCTAATTAAAAGGATCAAACCATCAAAAAAAAAAAAAAAACATTGGAATCTAACACTTATGTATGTGAGTATAAGCAGAAGTGTCTCCCTTTAGACACCTTAAGGCCTCCTGTGTTGGACACTTACCAGGTGACACTTGACAGCTGCTGCTGAAGCCTTAAAAACTTAGTTCACACCCAAACCTCTAAAGGATCCTTCTTCACATGCATCATGGGTGGCAGCTTTGAATTCAGGTATAGAAAAAATTAACATTTGGCCATAATATAGATAATTAAATAAAATGGAAATGCAATGCTTCACACAAATGGGTCCCACCACGATACACACATGCAGGCAGGTGATGGGCTTCTTAAATATTAACATATTTGGATTATTAAACAATTGGGCTTTCATGGTGTATGTATGTAATAAACTGTCAGTAACACTGGCTAAAAGACTTAGAGCATCAATTAACTTCTAACTACAGATGCGTATAGAAATAGTGACTGTTAATACAGACTGGTAGATTTTAAAGAGGGATTAGCAAATGTTGGACATCTTAGCAGGTTTCTGGCACAGAGACGTGTGCCCGCAGCCTGTGATGGGCATTGAAGAACAGAATTACAGCAGACCCCCAACAGAGGCGTGCTGTGAAGATTAATGTATCACAAAAGAAAGCACCGCTCAGCTATTTGCTTTTCTGCATCGAGAACCAAACTCACATATACCTTTGAACAGCCATTGTTGAAGAGTTGAACATGTGAGTAGGATGAGCGGTTTTTAAGCATACGCTGCCAGGAAACCACACCAACAGTATCAATATCATAGACAGATTCTCACTCTCTCTCTCTCTGTGTCTGAGCTGAAGGTGGTGCTGACAGAGACATTTTTGTCCATGTTAAAGAGCCCCTCCATTTTAAGACAAAATACAATTTGTGTCTCATATGGTTTCTCCACAAAAAAGTTCAACTATCCAGTTAAAATTATATCTACTCCTTCTCCCTCATTGAAAAATTTAGAATCTATGAATATGCAAATATTCTTCATTTCAAAAGTTTAACATACATGATACTGCACAGTGAAGCTCAAACACTGAAGTAAAGCGACAATACGCAAAACTCATTTTTAAGTGGAGAGGGGCTTTAAAGAATTGCAGTGATTTCTAACGGAGGATGCTTGTCATTGTGCATAATAATGTGTAGAAAGCTCAGTTTAAAGGTCTGGTTTATTACAACTTGGGTCTTGTTTCCATAGCTTTGTCCATCATTTCTTTCAGTTATGATAACATTGTGCTTACAAAAGTAATCTCTAGTGCTGTGTCTCAATTCGGATACTTCTGTTAGTACACTTACATGCAGTACACTGTGTACACTATGTACTTACTTGTGTAGTACGTTAATTTTGACAGGGTAGTGTTGTCTCAAATCAAATACTGCTGTTGTGCGCTTACTGGAAATGATGATTGATCCTCTTGCGGTTGTGGATTGCAACCGGGCGGAGCATTATCGCTAACATTTGACCATGATTGCCGCACGCCAAAATATCTGCCAGCTTGTTTGCTACTTGACTTCAATTCAATTTTATTCAAAATGAATAAAAATGAACGTGCTTTTACTTTTAGCCGTAATAATCACAACCGCGGCCACCATTTTCATAGGTTGGTGGTTCTCCCCTTCCGCTATGTAGTCAAGATGGCGACCATTGAGGGTGAGAAGTGTCCAGCGTTCCACACTCAACTTTTTGACCGTTATGAGTTCACTATCCGGGTACTCATAGTGCACTGCATTCTGCCATACTTGTCAGCGTGAACACACTTATGCACTCAAAATAGCAAGTTTTAAGTATGGAAGTACACGAACTGAGACACAGCATAAGATCTGGGAACGCGGCAACATTGCTGCAACAAAGTCGGACGGAACAAGAAACATGACCAGTCAGATTACAACCCAACAGTTTCGCCAGATCATTCTAACCCCCTTTTTTGGCGGTAAAACTGAAAGAAATGTCGGTAATATTCCTTAATTGCACAGGGAACTGTGCACGCACAACCGCGGTAAGTACGTAAAGTAAGTAGGTTACATTTTGGGTTACTATTTTACTCTTAGCCTTCATTTTCTCTTCAAAATAAGTTAACAACCTATATGGTCGTCTGACTGCTCATGTGCCGTGCCTTGCGTCGTCTCACCTCTTTATTACCAATGTTGCCGAAACTATAAAAATATAAGACCCAAGCTGTAATAAACCAGAATTATCCTTTAACAACAGCAGTGATGTCATGTTTGTCAAGTTGCATGTTTGTGTGTGTGGTGGGCTGCTGTTTGTGGGTGTTGATAGTAGATGGTCACATGCATACTTAGAGGATTTGAGCTGGTGTGAATGTGTGTGTGCATAAAAGCTCACACTCTTTCTTTCTCGCTCAGTGTGTTGCTCTCTTTTTCATATATACACACACTTTCTCAAACACATAGACCAGACCACTTTTCCCCATAATAGCCTGTTTTTACTTGAGTTCTATATAAGGCAACTTCACCTAGTAACTGCAGTCTGAGGATATGTGTGGCCCTGCAGCCACTCAGGCTAGTTGGCCCACTGAACGTCAGCCCTGCTCTGCAGCATGAGTGAGGAGCAGTGTTGGTCAGGATATATGTGCATTGTATCCTCTGCATTTTTCTCAGTCATACCTTTCTATACCAAGGCATACTGTATATCCTTCATTCTAAACTTTGCGTGGATTTTCCCTTCCTCTCCTGTCATCCGACTGAGTCACTGACCCACTTATTCTTCCCCCACCAGCAAAAGCAAAGCAGCACGTTTCATCCCTTTATCTCTTCCCCCTCTCCCCCCCTTGCCGCACCGTGTCCACTCTCTTCCGCTCCATGTGCAGGGCAGATGGTGCTCCAGTCTTTTATCGGCTGCTGCTATTTGCAGTAATGTCTGATGCTCTGAGCATGGCAGCTTGTGCGTATGCAGACTGTTTACTAACGGCCTGCCTGATGGGCCAAAACACTGCACGCGTTGTGCCTAGATATCTCAACAGCAGGACGGTAACTGGATGGATGACATGTTGACTGCTCGGAACAGATGACTGAGTGGCTGGCTCAAGCCGCCATATTTGCTCCACTGACACATATGGGACAGGCCGTCACATATCATGATGAAAGACTAGTCCAGTAGAAACCTCCAGCAAGTCCTCATATCTTCTTGGCAAAATAGGTTCATATAACTGTGCCAAAAACTACTTATGAAGAGTATTTCCTGTTCTGCAAGCTGTATGTTTGGGGTTTGGTTAGGTTTCAGCAACTAAAAGTATGTGGTTAAAGGAATAGTTCGACATTTTGGGAAAGCTTAATTGCTTTCTTGCTGTGAGTTAGCTGAGAAGATCAATACAACTCTCATATCTCATGTTAAATCTGTCTGTCTGTTAAATATGAAGCTGGAACAAGGAGATGGTAAGCTTAGCTTAGTATAAATACTGGAATCAGAGGGAAACAGCTAGCCTGGGGGATTTCTGTACCTTTGGACAGAGCGGGGCTAGCAGTTTCCCCTTGCTTCCAGTCTTAATGCTAAGCTAACTTAACTGGCTGCAGCTTCATATTTAACGGACAAATATGAGAGTGGTGTCAATCTTCTCATCTAACTGTCACCAAGAAAGGAAATTAGTGTATTTTCCAAAATGTCGTAATGTCAAAATGTAAGTTAAGGGAAGGATGTCTTCATGACAGCACTGCAGTTTCCCCACAGCTCTACGGAGCACTTTAGCATCTTTCAGCTTGTTGTTTTGGTTTTAAGGCCCATAGCTTTACAGTTTTGGTTTAGTCTCACTGCTCCCATCAACTCCATTTTCTGTTTTCAGTGAAAAATCTCTGATAAACCCACTGTCCACCAACTACCCAGCACCAAACAACAGACAGACAAAGTAAGCGACTAGCTAGCTAAAACAGAACAGAACTGGACTCAAAATACAGCAAAATGAATTTCAACTGAGTGACTTAACTGACCTTGATAAAGACAAAACTGACCTAACATGAGGGGAACATATATACTGGCTGGCCAAACCATCTACAAGACAAGAGGCTCGAACAAAACACAACGACTTTAACTACACATAAACACTAGATAGATAGTTTGTGTCTAACTCAATATTAACTATGCAAAATATAAACAAAATAACTCTAATTTAAAATTAACTGCAAAATAAACAGGAAATCAGTAAATATGCATATAAAATGTTAGATAAACTAACCTGATAAAAAATGAGTTGTGCTAATGTGATTTATCACTTCTGGTTGCAACCTTTAAAGGAATGGAGTCACACTTTTGTGAAACAAATTAGAAATCTTCACTGTACACTGGATGGAATATTTGTCCATGTCTCTCTTGAGAATGAGACCCCGTGTCTCAATGAGATTACCTGTCTAAATAAAGGTTAAATAAATAAAAAACAAATTTTAAAACAAAATAAACAAAAAAACAAAAAACAAAAAAAAAAAATGAAAAGGGACTTTTCTCAAACTGATTGGCTGTCTTAGGTCTTAGGCGATAATAACTCATTCTAAGTTATTGAACTTTTCTGGTGCTGCTGATCATATTTCAAATGCCCTACGCCCCTGTCTGCATTTAAAACATAAAAAATATTCACAGTATCAAAGGTATATGTAAATTATTCAAGAAATAAAATATTTAAAAAGTCATAAAGCTGAAATAAAATTAGTAAACATTAAATGGAATATGTCATTTTATCCAAATGAGAGAGTGTTCCATAAATTGGTACCCTTAACTCTTGAAGAAAAAAAGACCTCTCCTAGTCTGAGTTTTGGGAAGATGGAGTAGTAAGGAGTGGATCTGGAACAATCTGTATTTAACAGAGCATACAAAGTAATACTGTTATCCTGTAGTCTCATAGCACACCAAGGACGTGTCATTCTGGGCCTCAACCTGGGTTCACCTGCAAGACATCACCCCGCTCTCTTTATACAATTGGGCTTCATCACACGTGCGTGGCTTTTGAGGGGCTGCGATTGGCTGACACGCGTCGCTAACTCCCGCCCCTCTGTCCCTACGTCACCGCGGCAGTGTCTGTGGCGCTCTGCAGTGCTGAAGGAGAGCCGCACTGCACACTGACAAGCCTGGACGGGGCGAGGCGGCGATCTCAGTGTGGCCCTCATCCATCATCGCTATGGGAATTACCACAGCGTTCTTTCTGAACCAAGCCCTGATACCGTACTATCTGAAACCGGTCCACCTGGAGACACGGACTATAAAACACTGCAGTTGAGAGTGTCGCTGCATCAGAGCCCGGCTCAGCTTCTCTCCTCCTGAGGAGGATGATGATGATGATGAGAAACATCTAGAGATGAGAAGTGTTTCTCTAGCAGACAACTTGGACAAGGACGTTTGCTCGACCCTCATCTGTATTTTCTAAATCAGGACGATGCCTGCCATGTGTGTGTCCGCAGTGGTGAGTACATTACATTTTATTCACCTACGTGTTTGTTTTTATTCTTTATTCTAAGGACTCCTTCAGCAGGTTCTCCATTTAAAGGGACAGTGCCTGTTTTTTTCGTCCCAGACTGAACTTCAAATCAAGTATCCAAAATCATTTCCAAGTTTGACTGTTAAATAGAGCGTTTTTTCCTTTAGATTTAACATCTTAGCAGTGTGTCTTTCATTGCTCTGTGGGTGAACACAACAAAGAGTCTCCAGTGGAAAGATGGAGAAAGAAAGGGCACTCAGCAGTCTATCTGTTGACTGTCAAAGACATGGTCTGATTTGACAAGTAAACAAAGACAAAGGAAATAAAATGAAAACAACTACATGGGCTTATTTAACAAAATTTCAAATGAAATTAGCATGAAAATGTGAGCTGTAAGGCACTTGTTTTAATGGAAAAGGACATGTTATTATCATCATCATCATACATGTCAAGGATGGATGTTTTTGTTGTCATGATGTCAGACAGGATTTCCCTTGTTCACATGCTGGAGGTGTCCTTTTGTTACATGTTGAATATAGTTGGGTCAGTAGCTACCCTGGCTCATGGTTTCATCATCCTCAGTGAGTCAGATGAGGCTCCAGCACAAAGACTTTGCCTTTGTCTCCTCACAGAGCAGCAAGGCTGCCGCTGAGCAAAGGTGATGTTGACTTTTTTAACAGAAAGTCTGTGTGTTGAGTGGTGAG
The DNA here is from genome assembly GCA_008360985.2 of Macquaria ambigua. Classification (NCBI taxonomy): domain Eukaryota; kingdom Metazoa; phylum Chordata; class Actinopteri; order Centrarchiformes; family Percichthyidae; genus Macquaria; species Macquaria ambigua. Next base: position 72,269 of record VMKM01001123.1, on the reverse strand, counting down.
AGGTTTGACTTTGGTATGTTTTGGTATTAAGATCAAAAGAGTTTGTTTTTATTCTTTTTTTTTTTTTTTTGAGTAAAGAAATGGATGTGAATTTGCTGTCAAACTGTTGCTGTATCAACACAGCTTTTTCTCAGGATGATAAGTGTGCAAAAAGCTTAGCTATTATTTTAACTTTAATTTTTTTTTCTTAAAATAAAAAGATTTGTTTAAGGAAGCACATTCATTTTTACAAACTTCTAAGGACTTTTTTAAACCCTTAAAAAATACAGAATAAGAAATATTTTAGTGCAGTTTAGAATGCAAATGTATATTGTGTAAACACATATGCATATGCAAACACCCAATGTAGCAAAACTAAACAGCATCTGATGTCTGCTTCCGTTTTTGGACTATACCTGCGCCTTAACGTGTAGAGTTCTGCTACTTGACCCCAACCCAAAGGGTCCAAACAAAGTATGGGCTTTCAGATCAGGTTTGGGCCGTGTGGTTGCATAAAGCTTTGTATTTTCATGTATGATAGGATTTATAAAGATGTTTTTGTATTTTCTCTCTTTGACTGTGCCAAGGTAGCAGAGAACAAGACAGAGCCAGTTCATTGAATTTGCCTGTCAAGATAATGGTCAGATATAGAGGAAATAAAGGTAAAAATATAGCCTTACGTCTAGGGTCAGGTTTGGGTCTCAAATTTGGCAGTACGGGTCTTAAAGACATATGGTCCGGTTTTGGGACTCAGACCTCCATAGGCCTTTTCCATGGAAGACACTTTAACATGTGACAGTAGAAAAAGCACAGATGTAAATAATAAAATGAATGCTGAATGAATCCTTCATGTTATTAGTAACACCTGTACCTTTCCCACTATGACAAGTCAAAATGTTATTTCAAGCTTTCAGTTACTTTAGTTACTCTGCTTGTTTTCCAGCTTGCAAGTATGTTTGTGGCAAAGCTCCAAAAACTACTAAATAAAAAAAATAGATGGTGTTACTCCTGGATCACCTCTCCTAATATTAAGGATAATTTAATATTAGGATTCAGAGTGAAAGCTTGTTCTCCAAGCAACCACTTTCAGTAACGAGACATCATACGCACTGCAACATTAAAAACCCAAGAAACTTCAGTGACATCACTTAAATCATCACCTGTATTTAATCTGTTAATACATTCAAGTGACATAAAACCACCTGTATTGCCACTAAACACTAATGTTAAAGCTGGAGTGCAGAACTTTTGTCTCCTCCTCTGGAACTGTTGATGCGTGCTTATGCCTACACGGGAGCTCGATCAAATTTCCACTGTTCCAAGACAATAATCCATTCTAGGCAGAGTAAATGTAATAGCTACTTAGCCTACTCCAAATATTTTACAAATACCAACCTGTCCATGAGCAGTAAAGCAACATCCTGTCTGTCCTCAGTCCCTGCTCTTCTTTCAGCTCTCCAACAATGACAAGCTACACCAATGGTTATCCATGTTTGATTCTTTTTTTGACTGTAATCCTTCCTCTGAAACCCCCTCTAGACAGGCTACTATTTTGTTTGTACACAACTAGTGGCCATTTATCACTCCTACAGTATCACTTTACAAATGCATAACAAAGAGAATCTGTCCAAACCATGAAGACTACAGAGACCAATTTTCAGGATGAGCTCAGCTCTTCCCAGTGCTCCTTGCTTCAGTCGTTAGCAATAAACTCAAACAACCACACAAATAATCATAGCTGGCTAGTGTCAGTGATAAATTCAGCGTGACTGAATCCAAACAGAGTCTCTTTCTCTGGGCTGAAATGAGCTGCGACCGCACTGCAGGATGACACAAGGACACACAGCAACAGGTGCTGCTGTGCTGCCCGGTGTGTGGGTGAACACGTGTGTGTGTGTGTTGGGGGGGCAGGGCGGGGGGCAGTAAATAAGTGCATGTAGGAGTGCACGTGTATGTTTTTGTGCCTGTGTGTGTGTGTGTGTGTGTGTTTGTGGTGGGTGCTACTTTAATTGGATAGTAATTACAGCTTAATGTCTTCTGCCACACACACACACAAACCCAAACATCCCACCCAGACCCAAGCGTTTGTATGCACACACCTCATTATGTAACACACGTGGTCCAACACACACATGCACACACACACATCAGCCCAAACAGTGGCTTGATTGTTTTCTGTCATGACACTACACTTGATTAAGTCATTCCTGAAAACCTGCAAAATGTCTAAAAGAATTACAATACTGAGCCATCTGAAACTCCTCGTAGACCTCAGTTTACGTCCTGCACTGTGGCAGAGTTTGTTGCTACTAAGCATGAATAACAACTCTTCTCACAGGATGCGTGCACTGCGATGCCTTGCAGACAGACAGCTCTTCCTTGATGTTGACAGGCTGTATGTGGTGGCATGTAGCCTGTGTGTCCACGTGTACATTAACTGCTTATTTTAGGATGTTGTTAAGAAATGTCGAGACACTCAAAGGTGCCTCTGCCTGTTGTCCATATCAAGTTTCAAGTGGGGTTCATTTGCCCTTTGTGTGGTAGTCATGGGGAATAGATACTGTATGCTCCAGGCCCAAATTTTAGGCATTTCTTAAAAGTGCTGCATAGTATTATAAAATCAATTACAACAGTGTTATATATATATATACAAGTACAGTACAGTAGGGGTCAACAGGAGACTCACTGTCTTTCCAGCAGAGCTGCAGTTGTCAGGACTTCTCACAATAGCACAATAGCAGATAATAGAAACAATGACTAAACTCTGGGGGAAACAACTCATGATTCAGCAGTTTTCCGTAAAATGAGTGGTTTCCCATTAATCTGCAGTTCCTCTAATGGCCACTAGATTCTAGCTTGAAGAAAATACCTATTGTATTGAAATCAATGGGAAAAACCCCAACTTATTTTTCTAAATATAAAGCCAGCACACTACACAAAAAATAAATGTCTTTTTTAAAATGTATACCAATGTCTCTGTTGATGCTAATTGTAAAATGCACTTTCATTTAATAAAGAAGACTCTAAGAAAAGTGAGTTAAGATTTTGAGGCTTAAAGAAGGGCATTTTTCAAGTCATGTTAGCTTGATTGACAGGTGTCTCAGGTTGTCACATTCAGTTGTGGTGGTTGCCAGTTGTTCATCCCACCTCAGCTCTACCCAGGCTCCACTTGACATTTGGCGCAATTTGAATGTTGTGGTTCAAGTACTTGAAAAAGATGGTGGACAGTGTTAAAAGTAAATTCAGAATCCATAACGCACATTGTCTGAGGCGTGCAGCCTTGTCAGCCCTATCACACGCCAAAAATGTGCAGACGACTGACAGTTTATGCTCATCCACAAAAACAGGGAAGTGAAAAGAGGTTCAGGTTTAGCCTATCAGTTGTACTTCTGCTCTGATGCCTACAAGCAAATTGGGTCTTGGGCGTGTCTCTGGATGGCCTGTACAGTAGCTACTGCTGGAGGTGGAATTACAGGATGTTCTGCTCAGCCTGTCAACCAGCTGGCAGGGAGTCACAAAGTCAGGGGGCTGAGGTGTTTGTTTCATTGAGTGACTGTGTGTGTGTTGTGGGTGTGTGTGCTCAACAGGAACCTGTGCTGCAGTGGTGCAGTGGTGCCACACTGGTGCCTATATGATCTCAGATCTCTCCCTTCACCCTGTGTTCTGTCCTTTACTCTGTCAGTGAGTCACAGAGGCATCAGCTGAAAAGTCCCCTGTGACCCCCTCCACATTTTCCACTAACAGATTAAACCCCAGCATGCAGTAAAATCAAAGTCAAATTTGGGCGATTTAAAATCTTCAACTGTTTTTTCCATGTGATTGCTTTAAGGGGTACTGCAGCAATTTAAGATTGCACTTCCATTACGTTGCGGGACTCATAAGAGACAGATTCTTTTAAAAAAGCGATTCAAAGCAGCAGAGGCAGAGATATCCTGACTTTTCTGCTGTGTTCACGTCATATGGGATGGATGGAAGAGATGGAAATTCCCATGTTGGCGACATTTCATCAGACAATGCTTGTTGTTTAATTACACTGAAAAACGGACTTGGGCTAATGTGAGGCATCCATATTTATTTGGTTTTCAGGCACATATTATTAAACACCAAGTCTGACATATTATTTATGTTATGTTACTTGGATGTTGGATGTGAATGAATTACAAGTTTCCGACTTGTAAATAGCATTCACAAGCATACTAAATAGCATAGTAATTGCGATAACTCCGATGACATGAACGCGGCATTAGTCCTTCATATGGGTCAAGCTCCATAAACTCCGGATCCTACATTTCCCATAATGCAACTTAATAGCGTGTCATTATTGGACCCTTTCTGCCTGGTAAACGCCCATGTCTGTTAAACTCCACACCCCCAGTTTGTACCGCAGGCTTTCTGTCTATGTCTCTGTAAATGTGTAGTCTCCAAACCCAGTATAACCCTGATGACATCACTATCAAACCCAGTATGACCCTGATGACATCACTATCAAACCCAGTATAACCCTGATGACATCACAATAACATATTTTCTCAGACCTTACAAAGCTTCTCCAGAGCCACAGAAGACATAATACAAAGGTTTTCACAGGCTGATCTTCATTTGTAAAATTGGTGGAGTACCCCTTTAACCGTACAATGAGAAAAGGTGAAGCAGGTGTAAAGTAAAGTTTTGGTCGTGCCTTCCAACAAACACGATTGGTTGTGTCTTCTGGAGAGTTAGCCAGCGAGGGTTCTCATCCTTGTCGCTGCACCAATGATTCCTACTCGTTGGTTCAGGTGCCTGCACAGTGGGTGGTAAAACTGGTCGGGGTATTGTGTGAACCTCCCGTCTTATAGCAAAGCACATCACTGACAGAAGCGGCAGGTGATAGCATGTATCAGGTTGGTAGCACATGGGTCTGTATACCTCCCCTGGGCCATCAGTAGTGTTAGCAGTGACAAAGACTGCAGTGCATAAGGAGCTTGACATACCAATGTGGGAGTAAAGAGGGAGAACGGTGGCTCAGTTCTTGTCCCATCACCTTGTGTCTGGCTGTCTGATTGGCTGGCCTGTGCACCAGGCAGATGATGTAGTTTATGGGCAGTGCGGCAAGACATAGAGACAAAGTTGGCATAATAAGAGGAAGGCTGGCAGCACTTTAAGATTTAAATTGATTCATGCATTGCTGAGCCGCAGAGGTATCTGTGTAGAGAGGCTCTAGACAGTGTCTGTCGTCTGAGTGTGTGTGCATGTGTGCACGCGTGTGTGTGTGTGTGTGTGTGTGTGTGCAAGCAGGAATGTACTGAAAAAATGCCAGCACTGCACTTCTGCACTGTTTCCTCTTCTGCTTTTTTGTGTCTTTGTTGGCATTTCATTTTCCTAATGGCAAACAGGAAATGCAGTGACACAAGACTGGTTGTCTGTGTCTGATTGGGGGGGGGGGGGTCCTTCCAGAGACAAGACACAACCACAGAGACACACACACACACACACACACACACACACACACACACACACACTGACCAAATGAATCTATTTTGCTGCCATTAGCTTACTGCACTCTTTCCCTGACACTCTGAATAGCGTCCGTCACAGTAATTATCCTCATTGGCTTAAAACAATAAAGTGGAGGGTGAATACATGTAGACTCAGCGTAGACAGCTCTTTATTTACTGTAAAATATTTCCAGAGAGACATAAATCATCATGACATATAATATAATATGACATATAATATGTGCAAGGTAACAGTAAATGGGTGTAACTTCAATGTAGACAAAGGACTGTATAGAAAATAACTGATTAATAATTAACATCAATGTGTAGGGTTGCATAGAATGGGTTTCTTGGTTACTGTAGCTGCTAACATTAAAATAGTCCAGAGTCTAGCTCAATATGTAACTTTAAACTAACTTCATTCATCAATGCAGACTGTACTGGGTAAACAAACAAAAACAAAACTCTCAGTAAAACTACAAATTGTGGTTTTTACATGGCGGTTTTTGCACATATTAAACAAAGGAAATATAACATGTTAATTACTGAGTTTTAAAGGTGTTGGTAGACAGATTTGTTTTTACCTTTGAATATAGCCAGGCTAGCTGTTTACTCCTTCTTCCTGTCTTAATGCTAAGCTAAGCTAAGAGTCTGGTACTAGCATCAACTGATAGCAAATTATATGTACAGTCACCTTATTATACTAACTCAAAAGAAGTCTATTTAATTGGAGTCAAGTCAGAGTTCAATCTGTCTGTACAACATTCAGCATTTGGGAGGACCCATTGTGCTGTTAAGTTTGTATTTCAGTCAGAAATTGTAAGCTATTTAGCCTAGCTTGCTAACGTTAGAACTGATTTGCACTAGAACTTTTCATTGATGTTACTGCAACCCTTGCTGAGTGCTGTGTACTGTACGATGTCATGGAATAATGTAGAGTGTTAAGTATAATGAAATGTCCTCTTTTTGGCAATTCGTTTTGACCAAATGCATACACAAGTCAAAGCAAACCCCAATGATATATATATTGATTTTATAGCAAAAATGAATCATTTCAGCTTTATGGTCTATGTTAATAATGTAGCACCTCTGCTCTTTCCCCCTGAAGTTCAATGTTATATTTCACAATAGTGTAATAATGTCTTTTATAAGCAGAGGCAGTCTTTATTTTAGGCGAAGCAGTCGGCCTTTGCAATAATACACAGCGGGAAACCCTGACATGCATATATGTTGGGAGACACCTACGTACGACACTCTACCTAGCTACAATGCATGCTCATGAACTTTAGAATGAGCAATAGAGGGATCATTCAATTATCTCTGACAGTGTTGACCTAAAAAATGAGTTATTAAGCTCTTTTCTAGTGACTAGGAGATGCCTGGTATTTTTTAATGAGCCTGCTTCCCCAGACTAAACAAAATCTGCACCGTGGGTAACGGCATGGAAAGCATGAGCGCCCTATACTAAGACATCAGAAAGTTCCTGTTTAATACCACAGCATGCCTCCTCTTCTACAACCTCACATTAAATAGTGAGTGATACACCTCAATTATAGTAATGTTCAGGGCATGCTTTCCAATAATAAAAATCTGCAAACAAGCAGAAAGAGCCACGGGGGGACCATCCATTGTCCCGTAACAAGCAGAATATTCCCATTTAATGCTGCGTGCGTTCTCTACCAGCGCCTCACTTTGAACGTTGATGTGAATGAATGCATTGATGTTCCTGACGCAACTGAGTTATGAGCAGCATGTCGAGAACATGCTCTGATGTTTATGGATGAGGTTCTGGGAATGAACACAAAGAGCCGACTGGGTGGTGTGTCAAAAGGGCAATGGAGCGGTGAAAGAAAGAACAGCTTTATTGTTATTAGCACTAATCATAAAATGAGTTTGTCTTCCTCTGACTGTTTAATTGAGATAAGTTTGTAGTAAACTTCTTCCCGCTATCCTCCTTGATGTCTTGAAAAACTTCGAACCAGGATGTCCAAATCTTTTGAATACATCAAAACACAATTCATGATTTATATGTGTCAGTTTATGGGCCCCCGAAGGAAACTTGATGTACCATATTGGTATGACCCTAAACTAATGCTTTTGCTCAGTGGGAGATTTGGATCAGTGCTCATGGATGACCAACATTTACGTGCGTCATCAGCAGAATTCCCCCCTCAGTGCGTCACTTCAATCCCACCGGCTGTGTTTGTTCTGCATACACACACGAGCTGCTAATCTTCATTCACATTTGTCTGAATACACACACTCGGCAGGGAAGAACACACTTAAACACACATTTTTGCACACAGATCCACATTTAGACTGACCTGTCTCCACCCTCGTCTGTGTTTCTCTCGTACCGTGTGTCGCTGCGTGTCCTCCTCTTCCACTTCTCTCAGTCCTTCTCCCCCTGCTTTTTATTTATGTTATGACATAATAGCGGGTGATCCTACACTAAGTTACAGTTTACACTTCACCAGGCGTTACTGATATTGTCTGTCTGAAATGATTTGCATGTCTGTGATACTTATGTCCGGGATCAGACTTGCGTTATTTTTGCCTTTCGAGATGGCCACTGTGTCAGATCAGGCAATCATAGAGTGATAAATTCTTGCCGTGACTTGGCTGCGAGACATGGCGGACTACACGTTAGACCTTGAGGTACATTGGTGGTTGGGAGAGAGATGCCAGGGTCTGACTTTACTCTTCCACTTGCTGTATGTAAACATGGTTTTATGAAGGAAAGTGAAACTGGAACCATTTGTCTTCACTAGATGGCCTTTCTTTTTCCCTTCCATTTGGTAGAAAGAGGGCTAGTTTGTAAGTAGCAGCATACATATTGGGTGTAGAAAGTGACGTCACACCCGAGGGTGATAATCAAATGGTTACAGGTTCGCTGAAGTAAAATAAGACATGATTCCTCTTTTGCGTCTCCATGTTTACAGTTGAGCACAGAGGAGCGTTCTGTGCTGCTATTGGTCAACATCGCAGAACACATCGTAGAAGTCAAACTAGGCGAGAGAAGGAAAAAACAATACGAACATGCTAGAATGTTTGTGGGGCGTCCCATACACAATATACAATACACAATACACATGAGCAATTGTCCCTCCCAATGCTCATTTTTGTTACCATCACCACACGTCTGTTGGGCTGACATCGTGTAGTCAGATCCTGGTGGTCGCTTTAAAGTACATGGAATACAAAACAGAATGAACAGAAGGACTGCAAACTAGTGCCCTGTTTAAAATGTTGGCATGGTAACTAGTAATGCACTGTCAGCACTGTTATTGCTCTGACATGACTCAGTCAGTGTGTGTGTGTGTGTGTGTGTGTGTGTGTGTGTGTGTGAACTAAGACATGTGTGGGTTATTCCCCTAAACCAAGTGAGTTGTCGGCTTCCCAGCAGAGGTGAGAGGGGACCCTGCTGGGCATTCAACTTCAGACGACAGGGATGAGTCAGGGGAGTGAGTAAATTAAATGACGTTCGATTAAATGGGTTTCTGAAAGGGATATTTCCTAACAAATCTCATCAAAGCAGATTCATACACTGGGAACCTAAATGGCAGCATTGGAAATTGGACTTTCCAGAATCCATGTAACCTGACACACAGCACACTCATGTCTGCCTGCCTGGCCAGTGATGTTTCATACCGAATTCCACAATGACAAATCAGAAATTGGTGACACATCATTTGAGTGTGTAAGGCTTGCTCACTGCTGGTCAGGAAACCGTTTTGGATTGGGTGATTTCATGCTTTGGAATTGTGGGTTTTTTGTGACCTGATCAGTGTATGAAAAACCCGATATTAAAAATGAGCTGAGCCAGCTGTCCATCTGTCTGTCCATCTGTCCAGCCCCTTTTAATGGATGGTGGATATGGTGATGGTGGATATTCATGGTCTCTGGCTGAGGATTCCTACTGATTTTGGTGTCCTCTTAATTGTTCTTCTAGCGCCATTTTTTGGCTAAAATTCCTATTTCTTTTTTGTGGGGGATTATGTGCTGGAGGATTATGCCCATAATGGAAATTGCATGAACTTTGTTTTAGCAGCTCTCATTTTGCCAGCATATCAATGTTTTAGACAAGACAACTGATGGCCACGTTTCCTTGATATTTGCATACTCATGTTCCCCAGAGGATAAATCTTTGTGACTGTGGTAACAAGTTTGCCATATCAACTTTAAAGGTGATGGTATGTCAATGTTGTGTTCACGACTTGTTTCCGCTGCCCCCAGGCAGCCAAAGAAATCTGTTAATGCCGGTTTCAGTATTGCAGATGTAATGAATGTGGGGCTTCAGTCTTGTTGCATAAAAATCTTTTCTACTATATCTTTAAATACTATTGCAATTTTTTAGATTTCTCTTTAACTTCCACACTTTCTTCTCTTCTCAGCTCTTATGTACAGTGCTGGTTGACATCTCAGCTCGGGTTTTGACCACAACCAGCACAGCTGACCATCCCCTCCTCTCTCCCCGCCACTATCAGCACACTGACCCCAACTCTGGCACCCAGCTGGCCTGCGACAAGTGCCCGGCGGGCACCTATGTGTCCGTCCACTGCTCCCGGACAGTCGTGAGGGAGTGCAGCCCCTGCCCTGAAGGCACCTTCACACGGGGCGAGAACGGGGTCCAGCAATGCCATCGGTGTCGGGCTCCGTGTCCTGCGGGCTTAATTGAGAAAGCTCCCTGCACGGCCACCCAAGACAGAGTGTGCAAATGTCCCCCCAACAGCTTCTTGTCGGTGGATGGTGGCACAGAATGTAAGCCCTACTCGTTGTGCCCTCCAGGGGCCAGGGTGAAAAAGCGGGGCAGCGAAACAGAGGATGTGCTCTGTAAGCCGTGCACCAAGGGGACTTTCTCAGATGTGGAGTCGAGTGCGATGAAGTGCCGAACCCACACGGACTGCCAAGCTCAGGGGCTGGTGCTGCTCACAGCAGGGACTAGAGAGACAGATAATGTCTGTGGACCCCCTTCTACAGCACTCACTTCTTCTTCATCTTCGTCTGTCTCCACAACCACCCCACTGGGGCCTGCACAGGCTGTACAGGAACCCATGACTTCTTCATCCTCTCCATCATCATCACTGACTGGACGTGTACATAAAGGTGAGAGCAGAGACCCTGCTTCTTGTGTAGTTTGTTAATGTGAATATCTGTTTCATAATTGACTTCATCATATTTTTCATTTACATTCACTGCTACTTTATAATGAGATTTAATTGACTTAATTCATTGCTAAATATTTTTGTCCTGATAGTTATTGTTTTATATCCTCTTCAGATTTTTGTGTATAGAGTGGACACTATTGCTCAAATTGCTGATGCAGCATCATTACATCAATGACACATGTTTTTGTCCTGTGGGAATTCCCATAAGGAAAGGCATTTGTAGGCATGGAAACAAACTGGTGGCAGCTTCCCATCTCATGAATGTTACTATTTGTGGTCAGGAGTTATGGGTATTTCTGTCTTCATCCCTCCCTCTCCATCTCTCTTAATGTTTTTACGTCAGTCTTGTCTCAGTCAGTCAGCCAGTCATTTCTCAGAATCAACCATCCATAGCCAGTATACCCCTCCTCCCCACATAGACCCCCACATCTATAAAGCTGTCACCACTGTTTGTGTTTGCATGGGATCGATGGCTTCACAGCCAGTTAATTTGACCCTGTCTGTGCTGTAAGAGGGAAAGTGGGGTTGGGCGGGTGTGGGTGTTACGCACTCATGATGTTATTTTTTACCCGTCTTTTACTGTCAGTGGAGAGGGTGGGAAGTCCCACCTTGGAAAAGGAGCAGAGAAAGAGGTTTAGTACACCAAAATGTCTTTAACCACTTTACACAACAACAACAGCAAACTATATTTGCTATATTTTATATAATTCACTGGATGTAAAAAGGCTTTGAAGTTACATTATAAATCTCCTAGCAACCATAGATGTCCAGCAGAGAATTTGCTGTGAATGACCGCAACTGGACTGGATACAGCACCATACCAGTAAATATACATTTATTATGGTAGAAGGTGAGAATGGAACTTTATCCTTAAAATCTGTTAAAACGTGTTAGTGACATATCAACATAACCATGGACTAGAGTAATTTTGTATCCATTAAAAGTATGTTTTAACAGAGTTTGAATATTTTCATCTCCTTTCAATAATTACCAAGAAAAAAGCATATACTAAGATAAACATTGCCAACATAATCATATGGTGAAAATCTTGGATGCCCAATATGGTGGTGTGCCATGAAACCCAGAAACTGTCTCATTTTATTTATTTATTTATCATGCTTGGTGACTCACTTTACTATTCGGGACTACTGAAAAATGTTGGTCACCTTGCTCCTGGCTGACAAAGCCAACAAAGTTTGTTCAAAATAAAGCTAATTTCCACACAACATTCCACAACTGCCATCTTTGCTCGCAAAGCTAAGCTAGCTAAGCTTTTTTCATGCAACACATGCACACAATCTTTTTATTGCTAAATCTTTCGTAAATACTTTTTTTTTCAGCATTTCAATTCTATTACTTTGTGCGAACATAAGGTTTCCATGGATTTATTTACTTACAAGTTTACTATTTAGACCAATATTGCGTGTAGAATCACATATATCCATAATCACTGTTACTCAAAAGCTGAAGATTTCCAATATGGCTGCAGTGGGTGCATTACATCCCCTGAAAGTCTTTGTATGTTAAAGACTTCTTGCTGCCAGCTCAAACATCAGCCTTAATTTGGGGATTAGACCTGCACCTGTGTACCTGTCTGCTGATAAGAGGATGAGAAGGATTAACACACATCCAAACGACAATCCTAAAAAGCAGCAGCCCATTTATGATCTAATGTCATTATACAACACTAATCCCATTAGTGGCAGTGCACAGGCACAGGGCCAGCAGCAGAGAGGTGGTAGCGGCCTCATCAATAATCAATAGAGGTTAATGACGCACTAATATCGACTGACCATTACAGTTTGTTCCCATGTCTGAAAAACACTGTCCCTGCTGTTGTTTATGTCAAATGGGACAATCTTACTTGTTGTTTTCCCATTTCAACAGATTACAGAGATTTGTTTGACTGTAAATTGTTAGCCCATTGACAAATCTCTTGTCCCTTTTAAGTTTTTTTCAAATTATTCCTGCAATTGAAGCTTAAGTCTGATTAGATTTGCCCTCGCTTAAGCTTCATTGAGGAGCAAACTGTGGGGTTAGCAATTCAGAGCTCATCTGCTGTGAGATTACGAGGTGGAGCACAGCTGGTTCTCAGTGCAGTGGACTTTGTTTACAGTTTAGGGAATACACCGAGATTTTCACTGATGATTTTGAGTGATAACATAATAATCAGATAACTCCCCAGTATATAATTCATTTCAATCTTGTGTCACTTTTTCAACATGATTTTACAGTATATTAACCAATTAAGTGCAGTGAGTATAACACCGGTATCCATGTCAGAGTCATGCAAGTTTTCAGTTTACTGTTTGCTTTGAGGAGCTCAAGAGTCATTTCTGTTCCAACTGTAACGTACAAGCTCCTCCATCTGGCATATATGTCTACATTATATTTGGACAGCAGTTCTAAAGCCTTTGAGAACACTCCACATTTGATTTACTTTGGAGTAGAGCCCGACCAACTCATTAGCTGATTTTAGCTTAATCACAAATATATTGGTATATGCATATATGCTGGCTTTTACTGTTTAAAAGTTATGGTTTTACTGTTAGTGTAATGTTTTAACTGTGAAATATAAACTTTTTAGTATCCAAATCAGCTCTTCCTTGCAGAAATGTGGGTGTTGTGATTAAGTTTGTTTCCATTTACCTGTTTTTATTCACATTTTGGAAATGAGAGAAATTTTGTTGCACCCTCTTCTTCTGCAGTGGTTTAATGGCACCTGACTGTATAATATTTGCATAACAGAAGTGGATGGAAATGTACATTAATTCACATTTTCTTTTGGCAAATTTGCTCTACATCATACAATAGCTAAACCTGGCCATTGACAACCAATTAACTGTCACTGGGCACGCCACTCAACTCCTTGTACAGGCATTTGTCATCTCTCGCCTTGTCTACTGTAACACCCTTCTGGCAGGGTTGCCAACATGCACAGTAAAATCTCTGCACATGGTCCAAAATGTGTAGGACCGGCATTAAGTTCAAATCTCTAATGCTCGTCTATAGAGTGATACCCACCTATTTGAACTCCCTCCCTCATTCACGTTTATGTGCCTTCTCATTCCAAACTCTTCTCCTGCATTATCCCCTGGCTGTAAAATGAGCTACGTAACTCGATTTGGTCAGCAGAATCACTTTCTGTCTTCAAAAATTGCTTGAAGCCCTACCTCTACCAAGATTACCTACCTAAGATCATCTAACATGTTCTCTCTGCCTCTTATCTCAGAAAGCAAAAATTGTACCTGCAACCTTGTGGCACTTGTGTCAGATGGAATTTGAAACCGAGCCTTGTGGCACTTATTGTATTCTCAGTGGCTTCTCCTTGATCTATTGTGGCTTGAATTGTACCTTATTCATATGTCACTTAAATAATTGTTGCTCACTACATAGCCTATCTTGGTTACAATTCTTTAATAACAAAATTTAAGGGATTTTAATTAAAAATATTTAATTATATTATGTGTTAATGTAAAAAGATAGGCTGATAGATAATTGGCCAATAGATTGTTTTCTAACTTTTTAAAGTCTCAAATATCAATATCGGTATCGGCCACAAAAATCCAGTATCGGTCGGGCTCCAGTTTGGAGTACACTGCCAACCTAAGGATGGAGGAAGTCAGTAGGGGGAGCAGATGAGTGAAAAGAGAAGAGGGAAGTTTTTTGTGTGCCAGATTGCTTGCATGGATTAAAGTGTTAAGATTCCCTCCTGTGATGCCTTCTGTTTTCATTGTCAGGGTTAAGCAAATCTCTCAAGTGAGTGAATTTAATTCTCTCTCGCTGTGTTGTCTCTCATCTCTTACTTCTGTACTATCTTGTCTCTTTGCTCACTTTGTTCTCTCTCATCTCTCTTCTTCTTGCTTGCTCGATCGTTGTCTTTATCGATCCCTTGGTCTCTCATTACAGGCACCTACAGCCAGTCAGCAGCCATTCAACTAATGGAAAACCTTGGTGGGGAAGACCACCGTGCAGGGGGGCTACTCCTCAGTTGGCCCAGCGCTCCCACCCCACCAAATCGTGATCCCCCACGAACTCCACCGCAACTGATGGACCGCGAGCACCAGCAGGGGCAACCCAATTCTGACCCTGTGCCAGGCCCCAACAAGAGAGTGATGGAGGGTCTGGAGGGTGCAGAGGTAGTCAGGGTTGGGACGGGTATCAGCAAGGTAGGCGGACAGGGGGGCGGAGGTGGGGTCTCCAGCTACTACAGGCCCACTCGCAGGGGGTCCCCAAGGCCGAGCACCCATAATTACTTTGACATCAACGAGCACCTCCCCTGGATGATAGTGCTCCTGCTCCTGCTGGTGCTGGTGGTGATTGTGGTCTGCAGCGTGAAGCGGAGCTCTCGTGTGCTGAAGAAGGGCCCCATGCAGGACCCTAGCAGCATAATGGAGAAGGCAATTCAGAAGAAACCATCTGCGCCTCCAATGCAGGTCAAAGAGAAGTGGATCTACTACTCCAACGGACAGGGTAAGCCCGCTGTATCTTTGATTTTAACAAGAGTGGTTCTAGTGAAATATTGTGGGAGACTTACCGTGAGAAGCAGCTGAATTCACAAGATCACATGAGAATCCATCTTGCCACCACAGTGGTTCGGACCAGTCAGCGTCCTATGAAGAACTTCTGGCTGCTACAGCCGTGGTTTAGGTGTGACGACTGACTTTTCATTTGAAAACAACAATGGCGGCTCCTAAAGAGGTTAGCGTAGATGCTGCTATAGCATCAGTTATATCAGAACTGTATAGTATTTGACAAATTAAAGGAAAAAACAACATAAAGTGACTTGGGCCACCACAGGCTTCCAGAACAGCTTCAGCGCCTCTTGGCACAGATTCTCAAAGTCTCTAGAACTCTACTTGGGGGATGAACAGTTTTCTTCTAAAAGATTTTCTTTCATTTGGTGTTTTGGTGATAATGCTTCAAAATCTCCCATAGGTGTTCAGTTGGGTTGGGATGTGGTGACTGTGAAGGTCATAGCATATGATTTACATCATTTTCATACTCATCACACCGTTCAGTGAGCTTTCCTGCCTTGTATTTAAGTATCTGCATTTGTAATTTTTCTCCACTCATTTAGTCAGGTTTCCCTGTTAATTTGGAGTGACCTCATACTGCCATGCTAATCCACTATATAGAATAATCTACACTTTCACTTCCACACTCAAAGCTATACTTGGGACAGTGAGTTAGATTTGGTTGGAAAAGTCTACTGAAGCAAACAGGTACTCAAAGCACCTTGACAGTAGGTGGTGAAGGAGTTTCTCATTTACATCTTAAGAAAATGTCCCTAGTGAAAGGAGGACACAAACTGGTGACCAGCTCCTTTTGTCTCTCATGTTTTTGTGACATCCTCAGCAATATGCAAGACTTGTGATATGCCCTCAGAGAAAGTGTCTTATTGCAGCTTTACCATGGTGTTTTTTATAATCTCAGGACTGGTAGCTCTATATGGCCTACATCTGCAGCCAACATGGGAGGTCATGGACTTTTAGTTGCATACTGGATGCCCCAATCTGGTGTAATGACATACGTTAGTTCTGCTCCTGAGCTGTGTAGAACCATCTGTTGATGTGATCGCACCACTGTGGGTATCTGATCCAATCAATTCTGCCCCGCAGCACATGGTGTAGAGGGCAGTGGTTACACAAGCGAGGATATGACCCTTTTGTAGCACTGTCCTGCTGTCACTATCCACCCCCAACACACACAACTCAGGTTGCCTTACTGCTCTTAGCTCTCCAATTTCATTTTAGTGTCTCCTTCCGTTCTTCGCCTCTCTTCTTTTACTTATTAGTTGCTTTCCTATTCCTTTGTCACTTCTCTTTAGCTTTATTTCTGCTCATTTTCTCTTCTTTTTGTTTCTTCTTCTTCTGTTTCATTCACTGTGCCTGTCTCCAGCTTTCTTGTATCCTTTGTATACCTCCTTCCTTAATTGCCTTTCTTTAGCTTCATCTCTAGCTCTCTCTACCCTCTTTTGTAGTGCTCTACACTTCTGTCTGATGCTTGTTGTTTACATTTTAGATTTCACTTCTCTCTCTATTACTACTCTTACCCCCACACTCCTCTTAAGCTCCTGTCTGTTGACACTGTGGCTATCAACAGGTAGAGTACATTTTGCCCCACAGCCGAGCTCTCCATTTCACACTTAAAGAAAGAAAGAGACCCAAACCCAGGGGACACCTCCTGCCTGAGGCACTCAACTCTCCACTTTGAAACTCTGTATGTGTGTGTAGGTGTGTGTGTGTGCTGTGATAAAGCCGAGCCACCCGCAACCCTCTCTCTGCTCCCTCAGTGCCTGACCACAGAGAACTGGAATAATCTGGTTTCAGCTGCATCAGGGTTGTTGTTTGGTTGGCAAGGCACATTAGTGGGTCAAACGGGTTTCTTACAGGGCGACAAAGACATACATAGAGAGAAGGAAATGAAGAGAGAGAGAGTGAGATGGTGGAGGAGTATTGTGTGTGTGTGTGTGTGTGTGTGTGTGTGTGGGTGGGGGGGAAGGGGGGTTGTGGGTGTGACAGGTTGTATCGTAGGCCTACTGTTGTTGGCTAACCACACAGGGGTTTCCCTGCCGTTACCTAGTAGCCCTTGTTAGCCCAGATACTTAAGATGCCTGACAAAGAGAGGTATGGAGATAAAGAGAGACAAGTACATTTTGAGCAACTTCTATGACGTAATAAAAGATTAGTGCAGGTTTTCACCAACCCATGAACTGTATGTTATAATGCAGAAAATCTGCTAGGTTAGCGCCAGTTCATACTGTAGTTGCTGTATGTTAAATGCAAATGCCTAATCAAAAGAACAACTTTCTTTAAAGCTGCACTAATTAATAGTCTTATATTAACAATTGATCAAATGATTATATGTAATGTGAAAGGGGTCTCATGTAGCGATGAACTCACAGAGAATTGTCACCCGACTCTGCAGTTCCTCTCAGCTCTACAGAGCGCTTTAGCATCTCTCAGCTCAATGTTTTGGTTTTTACAGCCTGCAACTTTACTGTTTTGGTTCACTCACTTTTCTCATCAACCTCTTTTTCAGCAGCTGGCAGCTGTTTTCAATGATAATTTGAACGTGCAGTAGTTCCCCTGACAACTACAACTGTGATCTGCCTAAAGAACCTTTAAAGCATTAGCATTATTGATTACCTCAAACTCACGGCTGAAATCCACTGAAAAAGATAATGATGCTTTTGCTGATCACCTATGCTTAGTACTGTTGCCGTTGCCAGAAATGACTAACACTTAATTTTTTATGTGGCAGAGGATATTTCCTGGCAAAGACCACCTTTTGTTCCTTCAGGCTGCCACTATGGGTAAATAATTGTGGAAACATCTCTAGATGAAACCCATTTCGGTGTGACCATCAGTGTTGAAGCCTTTAAGACTTTAAGGCATTTAAAGAAGATTTTTAAACTGACCTTTTTATATTTGAGTGTGTGTGTGTGTGTGTGTGTGTGTGTGTGTGTGTGTTCTCCCAATTTGATGAGTAATCCTGCGCCCATGTGTATGTATTTACGTGGAGATGTATGTATGCACATGCAACCAAAATAGCCATTTTACACCGCTATTTACTCTGGAACATAAAACAAAACAGCTTCTTAATCCTTCCAAGGTGCGTGGCTGGCTCCCCTTGAAGGTTGTAATGCCCCTTTACTAGAGCAGTTAAAACACTCGGGCAATAATGTAAAAAAGAGAGGGGAAACGTCAAAGCACAGATCACACACACATATAGTACTTGGCATTTGCTCAAAGCCGGTCAGGAAGTAGTGAAAACGTTTCAGCCTGTTAACTATATTGCATAAACGTGACTAAGAATACAGTTCTGTGTTAAAACAGTGCAGAGGGCTGCATTGGTGGGGGCGTGTTGTTTAATGTGAGACATTTATTGTGAAAGGTAAGAACGGAAGGTGTTGATCTGTTATGTGCTGTCTTTGACAATGTTGGATGCAGTAAAAAGTTTTGCATCCGTGTTATTATTTTATTATCCTCAGATGTATAGGTGTAACTCATAACCCTCGGCTACCATTATTTTGACCACGGATAACAGCACTGGGCTACTCCACGATTAAATTTGCCACATAAGGTTAGCAGTAGCTGTATGGGTAGTCAATGGAAAGTTAGCAAGTTAACATTAGGTTAGCTAACATTACTTGCAGCTATTTCATTTGAATGAAATTACATAACGTGAATAAAACTTTAATACATTTTCTCGTCCGTGAACATGATTTCTGTCTGAGTCACATCAGATAGATTACAACTCCCATGATCCCACGCTACTTCACGACGTCATCAAACTACATCTTTTGGTATTGTTTTGATTCAGAGACCCCTAGTGGCAGAAATGAATCCATCACAGTGAACATACCTTGACTACTTCATTGTGTATGGTGTGACCGGACTGTGATAAAGGTGTCTAATGATGTGTCAAATATTGCGACCTTGTGTTGCTCTTTTACACAAAATCACTTTTCAACACATTATGAAAATGAGCAGCAGCAATCTGTAGTTAAAGACATAAAATCAATGTAAAACATAGTTTCAAAATCAGTGAATAATCAGTGAAATTAATAAAAACCACTGGCAGCCTTGAAGGTAGCAAATCAATCCAAAACCTTATGGTATACTTTGGAAGATGTTCAGCAGTTATGTAGAGTGTATGTAGTTTGTAGTTAATGGTCATAGACATGGAAAAACACCATAATGGTCCTTTAAGAGAACATCAGACAGAGGCAGGTTGCGCTTGGTGTGGTCACCAGCCATATTATTTACAACATATATTTCCAAAGTAAGATGCAGATTGTAGAGGAAAACATGAAGGAAAACAACATTCTACCTGCCCACCATCCTTCCTCGTTAAACATCCACACTGTTAATAATGCCAAGTTCCACATCCAAGCCCAGCGGGGAGCCACGTGTTAGAATATACTGCGCTGTGCAGTACCAGGGTGGGCCGAGGTAGCCTGCTCTCAGTTCAGCCTGGGTTTGATTGTGAAGAGCAGAGTTTGAGGGGGTTGTTGCCTGGTTGGAGGTATACAACGCTTGTTGTGCTCCCACAAAGCCACACACACATTTCACCAATTCAACGTTGTGTGTTCCCAAACTGGAATGAATGTGAGAGGACTATGTGATGTGATTAACAGAATGGTATTTTTAAAGATCACACAGCACCCTGCTTCACATCATGTTACACACAATAACAGGGTGCTGAGGTGAGACCACTTGTTGGATCCATATGTTTTTTTTCCTCACTTTAAAATGTCTCATTTGTGTGTTTAATTTGAACAAAACCTCAATGTTGCTTAAATCAAAATCTAAGACAATGTAGCAATACTAATATGGTGATCAATAATTAGTGTTTCATCTCTGTTCCTGACAAATCACACCATTTATATGATGTATTGGACACTTATGCTACAATACCCATAAGCCACAGCTGTTGCTATGAAGAATAGGCCAGCCAGAGCTGTGAAATTAGATGCCTTGCATATTCAGAATGCTGTGTCAGTGTCATTCAAGTCAGGTCTGCAAAGTTGCAGAACTGATCCAAAATCCCAAACTGAATTGTTCAAAACCTTCTGCAAAGGTCAACATACATTCATTTTTCTGACTGAAAAGTCACATTCTTTTTCCTGCGGCATTACTAGAGTGGGCAACAGAATTTTAAGTTCAGTGGCTACCCAGTTGCCCAAAAAGAGTGAGGTGAGCCACCGGCCCAAGTAAATGAGCTCTTGGGGTCTTGTTCATGAGTGTGGGTAAGATGGAACAAGAGATTGACAGACGGATTGGTGCAGCATAAACATTATTGCTGACACTGTTACCGAACTGGCGATGAGGGAGCTGAGCCTGAAGGTGAAGATCTCGATTTACCAGTCAATCTACAGTATAGTACATTCCAACCCTCACCTGTGGTCACAAGCGTATGGTAATGATCTAAAGAATGCGATTGTCAATAGAAGCGGCTGAAATGAGTTTTTTCACAGGATGGCTGGGCCTCAGAGACCCTAAGAGATATGGTGAGGAGCTCAAACATCTGGAAAGAGTACAATCAGTGCTCCTTTTGCATCAAAAGAGCATCTGATTAGGCCTCCTTGGGTGGATGGATGCCAAATTTATACCAGAGGATTTCCCAATGCAATCAAAGTCATCCATCAGAAACAAACAAAAGCTTTACTAGAGCAGTTGGGGGTCAACTGTCTCCTACATCAGCTGTTGTTGTGAAAGAGAGGAGCATTTTCCCTTGTGAATGTGACTGAGCATGTGAGAATAATGAACTTTGGGTAATGACCAAAAGAATCAGATTGGGATACAAGAGGCTGAAATGAGATTCTTTCTGAGGGTGGCTGGGCTCAACTTTAGAGATAGGGTGAGGAGCTCAGACAACAGGAAGGTGCTCAGGTTGGTTCGGGCATCTGATTAGGATGCCTCCTGGACGCCTCCTTGGGGAGATTTTTTGGGAGGACATGGATTACATATCCCATCTGCCCTGGGAACACCTCGGGATCCTCCAAGAAGAGATGAAGGCTGTGGCTAGGGAGAAGGATGCCTGGGCTACCTTGCTTAGTATTCTGCCACTGCATCCTGGACCCGGATAAGCAGTGGTAGATGGATGGATGTCTATGCAATTTAACCCCTATCGTTATACCTGGGAGTTTCCCTACACAGCCTATTGTTGTGTAGTCTGTTGTTGGACACACACTGGGTCTAATAGAGCATTTGGGGGACAAGTGCCTTCTACATCAGCTGTAGTTGCTGAGAAAGAAAAGAGCATTTTCCTTGTAGCATGTGAGATCCACACTGATCTGCAGTATCTACTTACCTGCTTATTCAGCTTTGCTCTGATGTTGTGGACACCAGTTAGCTATTGGTAATTATGAGGAGAGGTGAATGTGATACTGCTTATAAAGGAGCTGTGCTTTCTTGTTGGGATGCTGGAGATCAATAACCTGAGGTGGACAGGTGGCTTGTTGCAACTCAGCCAAACAGTTTTGCAGTTGGAAGTGGGATCGAGTGTTTCCCCTGGTTGGTTTTTGGAAAGCTGTGTCTAATAGAGGCACTGCTTGTTGGGTCTCTGTAAATAATATTATTAAGAGTACGGTCTGGACCTGGTCTATATGAAAAGTGCTCTGAGGTATCTTCTGTTATGATTTGACACTATATAAATAAAACTGAACTGAAACTATAACCAGCTCTATTCTAATCACACTGAGAACTGTTCATCTGTGTCACTACTCTAGTGTATTTTATTCCACTATACAGCTGTCAAACAAAAAGAAAATGCCAATTGCAAGTTCCCACATTGTTTTGTCCTACTGTCATGAACTGGCTCAAAGTTCAAACAAAGAAGGGAAAACACACAGAGGTCAAAAATTGAACACTTTAGTAAATATAGCTATTTACAAAACAAATGCATGAGATGCGATCAGTAACATCAGTAATGTATGCAGTGTCAGGATGTGTAGGAGCGTATCTATGTTCCCAGGGTCCTGTGTTTCCCAGTTCAATATTCTGTTAACACACGTTAACCCTCCGATTGTGTTTGGGTCAAATTTGACCCAAGTTAAAATATTTCATTTAAATATTATCCAGTTTTTTATTTGAACAAGGCTTCACAACATCTATGTAAACACAACAAAACCAACGGTTATCATTTTATTTGATTTTGAAGGAAAAAACTTTTTCAGGTTCCCATTATGTGCTATATAGGGCTGAGGAACATAGGACCCTAGGAACATAGGACCCTTTGTCATGTTCCCATTATGTGCCAAATAAATCTGGGGAACATAGGACCCTGGGAACATAGAAATGACTCTTTTGGGTTTAGTGCTAATTAGCAAATGTTCGCATGGTACATGGTAACATGCAAAACTAAGATGGCAACTATAGTAAACATAACCTGCTAAACATTAGATGTTAACATTTCCAGCACTAGCATTTTTAGCTTAACAGAGCTACAAAGGTCTACAAAGATACATACAGTATGCACTGAGAACCTTTCTTTTGAGTGCTGACCTCCCTTTTTTATTGTTTTCAATAGGAAGAACACACTTTTTTTAGCACCCTGAGCTCAGAGCACCAGAAACTTTCGTTTAGTTACTTTGCAACAGAAATAGCCAAGACAAATGCTTGTCTCATTATCACCTTCACTGCCAAATAGGATGAGTCATTTTCAACACATAATGAATCTAGGATAGGACATTTTGTTTGAACATGTTCCCTTTTGCGCTACTTTACAACACAACAAATGTGAACAAAAACAGTGTCTCATTATGTGCTGTAATACATGCAAAAATGACACTCGCCTCTAGTGACGCACCTTCAGGACAGCTCGCAGTTTGTCCCCTTCAGGTAGCTGTATTGTGCTTTATGACAGTTTGACAAAACATGTTGGTTTTATAAATACCAGTAAATAACAGCAAGTAGCTGCTGTTTAACATTGCAGTTTCTTTATGGTTTGGTCTACATATAATGCAGGGACAAGTGCACATACTCTACTACACACAAATAAACACACTCCATCCTACTACTTCCCCATGCAAACACATCCGCAGGCTGACATACTGAATCATCACGAGACTTATATAGGTCATTTAAATGTGGTCAGCTAGCAGTGGCAGTGAGGCATGCAGAGCAGGGGGATTTCTCTTCCGTCGCTGTGTGTTATGGCGAGCGAAGTGGATGAGAGTCAACAGGCTCTTGGCCCAGAAGGTCGGCACGCGAGGTCCTCTGGGTCCCTCCAGGATTCACGCGAGTTTATTAATCTTAAGCAGGAGTAGGGGATTGTGTGTACGTGTGTGTGTCTGTGTATGTGTTTGTCTTTAAGTTTGAGGTTTTTAAGCCATTTTGAGTGAGGACACTTTGTAAAACGAGGTCAGTTTAGGATTAGAGCTCTGATTTTGGGTTATTTAGTTTTAGGATAAGGGTTAATGGTAAGGGTAGTTTAGGTTTAGGACCTGGTTGAGGGTTAAAATAAGAAGGTTTAGGTTTAAGTAAAGGTTGAGGTTAACCATGTAGCGGTGAGCGTTTATGTAAGGGTTCAGAAGAGTGTGAAGGGTAGAGTGTTGTTGCATGCATGAAGTGTGTGTGGCACGTCAGGACGTCTGTCTAAGCATGTGTGCAGGCTTCGCATATCTATTTATACTGTGTGTGCTTGCATTTCTCTGTGTGTATACATTTATGTACACGTGAGTGTGTATGCATGTGTTTCCAGCCATGAATTACTACCACTGGCTTACATCCATTTAATCTCTCTGGTCCAATCTCTCTGAATCATCCTGGAATTATGCACTTAGCATGTTTGCTACACTAAACATTAATCAGGGATCAACCTGATGCTTATCAAAAGTGCTGGATGTAATTCTGTGATGATGCTCTGGAAGTGTAACAGCCATGTAGTACAGGAAGCTTCAGTGGGTAAAATAGGGTTTGGTGAATTTACAGAATCAGAAAAATTAACAATTTCTATTCATATTTGTTCAAAAAAAAGTTTTTGATTTAGCTTGTTCCGCCAATGTGGAGCCAGGACCGCAAACAGTCATGATTTTGTTGAGCGGTAGCTGGGCCCCCCTCGTAGTGAGGGAGTAACAAGCCGATTGGCAGTAGCAGAACATAGTGGACTGGCTGGGGTGTATGGTTTGACCATGACCTGCATGTAGGATGGGTCTGACCAAAAAATATCATGATGCAATGAATTCTCAGTCCATGGTTTCTTTGGGTGCACTGTAAACAGATAAACAAACTGCTCTTCTTCTGCATTAAGTGCCGTATTTCCATGGCAACTTGCTCCAGTAATCAAATACAACACTGCCTGTACAGCTGTGACTAGTTGACTAAACAAAATCAATCCAGGTCTTGTGTGCTTCTCTACAAACCACAGCTGTTCCTAACTTTAGAAAGGTGCCTTTCCTCAAAGGCCACTTTCTAAAGCGCTGGCAGTTACAAAACAAGCAGAACATAGTCGAGGTAACAAGCAACAAGTTACAATACTCAGCAGTTAATATCTGTAGGTCAGAAGAAATATGCATCCACAACAGATTGCAAGTCTGTGTGAGCGACTTAACCCAAAAACTACAAACAAAAAGTGAATGCCGTTGCTTCAAGAACAGTGACTGGTGACGACGAGTGCACACCAGTGAACCACTTAATGCTAATTTGGGGCAAATGAAAAAGTCACATCACATGGAATACCTGAGCTTAGGCCCCATTTACACTTGTCACTTCAATAGTTTTAAATGACTGGAAATGTTGAAATCGTTGGAGCTGCTTCCTTCCTGTCGCCTAATATGTCAGTGTAATTTCTGTGTCACTTCAGCTGCCGTCATCCCAGAGGACAGACCCTAAGTAAAGGGGTGGCTTTACACCTTTTAAATATCTGACTGACAGTCAGATCTCAATCCATTTCTAATG
This sequence comes from Macquaria ambigua, assembly GCA_008360985.2. Lineage (NCBI taxonomy): Eukaryota > Metazoa > Chordata > Actinopteri > Centrarchiformes > Percichthyidae > Macquaria > Macquaria ambigua. Next base: position 47,240 of record VMKM01001123.1, on the reverse strand, counting down.
GTTCTTGGTTACATTTACACTTAGCTTTTTGATAGTAGATGGTGTGTACATAGAGTATGAAACTCTAATGGGATTCAAAACAACAGCAGAAAACCTTAAAAGACAAAACATGTAGTTTTGACTGTTGTTCCATGTAGATTTATGAGCATAACTAGATAACTATGTATTGTCCTCATAGAATGACTATCATAACAAAATGATTCAAGAGCAAAATGAAGTTTCCTGTTAGCCATGTTCTGGTATTTCTTCAGTTATACTTAGCTGGTATGAGCACCAGATAAATAACAACAAGTGTTATGTGTGAACAGGTCCATCATGCGTAGCAGGGACTGGTAAAGTATTTGTTTTGACCGCTCCCCATAACATCTTTGACTTCCTGTACTCGTTACACAACAAAACACTTGTGAGCCCATGTGACTTCTGTTTACAAGCCCCGGTTTTCCTTGAAAGACAGTGATAATGAACAAAATGTAACAAAAAAACATGCTAATGAAATATTCTAATAAATCATGCTGTAGCGCTGGGGATGCTGAGCTCTCCTACGTGTAAATTCAGTTTTAGTTTGGACTGTTGCTTGAGAGTTTCATGAGAAGATAAATCTCCACGCAGCCCGTTCTCCACTGTGATCAATGAAATCAAACCTGACGTGTTTGGTGTAATCACAAAAGCTTTTGAGAATCTGATCCTCCCCTTACCAGAGCAGCAGTGGCTCAACAGCTGTCTGTCTTCAAGATGAATGACTGTGTATTCCACAGCAGGCGTGTGTCTACATACTAAAATAAGAGATTGCTCCAGCTGATCCAGGGAGATCCAAGACTAATGGCATTACATGCTGCCTCTTGCACCACCCTGTGTGTGTGTGTATGTGCAATCCTGAGCACGTGTGTGGGAAGTTGAGGTGTTGGTTAAGAGGTGGATCTGTTGCACTGAGTGGATTCTTTGAGCTCCTTGAGTGCCACTGACCTCATGACTTATTTGGACAACCTGATGGGGAAAGCATTATGTCGCACAAGTGGCGCAGCAGAGCTTTATGTCTGAAAGAGTCGTGTGTTTTCAATCATCCAGTGATACAGTACAATTTTAAAAGTAAATGTACTTCGTTTTGTTGCTATTGCAATGATAACAAAATGAATGGGGTGGTAAGCACATGCATTTGTGAAAGGGTCCTCTAACCATATTTCTAATCCAATCCTTTCCAAAAATTGATGTCTGCATAGGATAGACTTCTTCTACGTAGGATTCTCCTGTGGAGGTCTTGTTGCTCCTTGAAGGGGCATTTTACTTCACTGTGCCTCCTTAAACAAGACTACTCCTGGAAGAGTCTGAGGCTGTACTTAAGCACAGCAGTGCTTTGAACTAAATGCTAACATCAGCATGCTAACATGCTCATAATCACTAACATGCTGATGTTTTGCAGGTGTAATGTTTACCATGTTCACCATCTTAATTTTGCGTGTTAGCATGCTAAACTTTGCTAATTAGCACTAAACACAAAGTACAGCTGAGGTGATGGGAATGTCAATAGTTTTGGTCACAAACTATAGTTTATTATAACCTCATTATGGCAGTAAATGAAAAAGATAAGGAACCCCCCAAAGTTATTACAACTCACCTTGTGGGGGACATGAACAAATCGTCCAGGTCCTGGCCTGCAGTTCACAGATATATAAATGATACTCTTCAAAAGTCTTGGTAACATTTTAAAGAAAGCCTACAGACTTCAGGATTATGAATGTTCTTTATAACAACTTCTAATAATATATTTAACACTGCTTTGAGATGGAGGTCACAACTGTGTTCATCACAATAAACAGACCAACGCATATTGTTAGATGACATACTAGTTGCACAAGCTGAAAGAATATAATTCCAGACACACTCTCATACACACACCATATAGATGTTCAGTGTAATCGACAGAAAGAGAACAATGGTGTATTGTGTGGAGCATAGCATGAGGGCTCCATTAGGTAGAAATGAGGCAATTGTTTGCTGCTGCATCCTGTTAGTTAGCACAGCTTACAGCTACCGGCCTACATTCTTCAATTAAGAGGAAATCCAGCAATCATCTGAGTCTCATTTTCTGTCCTTTTTTATATTGAATGGCTGATTAGTGGTTAAACAAATGATCACAAGCCCTCTTCTTTCACCTTTAAGCTTGATTTCTCTATATTTTCCTTCTCTCTCTCTGCTCAGGGGTGGATATCCTGAAGCTGGTGGCGGCCCACGTGGGCACCCAGTGGATAGACATTTATCAGTTGCTAGCCAACGCCACCGAGAGGGAGGTGGCCGCCTTCTCCAACGGCTACTCGTCAGATCACGAGCGGGCGTACGCCGCGCTGCAGCACTGGACCATCCGGGACAGCGACGCCAACCTGGCCAAGCTGATCAACGCCCTGCACCGACAGCGCCGCATCGATGTGGTGGAGAAGATCCGCTGTGTCATGGAGGACAACCCACAGGTAGGCTGAATGGATTGGTGGACAAGACATTCAACTACTGTTTTACCCTGTTTTGAATCAGTGTGTACTGATGAAAATATCTTTGACCTTTCCTTTCTTCATATCTTGTCGATCGTCAGCTCTATCGACATCACTGGCACAAGCTGTAGTACACTGTGTTTTGCATCTCTCTCCCACTGAAATCTAATCTGGGACGAAAGCTGTCTGCTGTGTCCCTCTGGAGCCAGTCCCTGTGCAGTTCACTTTGGAAGAATGATTTGATGTTAAAACAGTAATTACACTAACTGTTGCAGCCTCTCTCTGCATACTTCAGAGGTTTAGAAAAAGCTTGTTAGGATGAGTGAGTTAGCGAGGGAGGAAGCGGTGGGACTTTGGATCAGATTTTTGTCTGTCTGAGGCCAGAGTGAGTGGTACTGTGACAACACCAACTGAGGCAGGGACAAAGTAGGCAGCAGAATGCAAACTTCAAACCCTAGATGGCACCATAATGGGACTTTTTTACTTGTTTATTCTCTGGTGATTGAGATGTATAAAATTTTAATTAAGATTTTCTTAGAGTAGTAGTGGGACTTTTTTTTCACATTATAGACATATATCGTGATGTAGAAAAGTTCTACTGTTTATGGATAAAAACACAGACTGGAATGTTTGTTTTGGATAAACCAACAAACTAAATATCTGACAAATCATGTTATCACATTGATGATGAATATAAAGATGCAATGCTACCACAAAACTTATAATTAGACTGAATTGCCGTTTTGTTTCACTTCATTCATTCAGCCTGATATTGTGTTCCTGTCCAGTCAATTTCTTGCTGGGAGGGAGGAGTATTTTGTTTTGTTTGGTTTTGCCCTACTTAATCAGTAGCGAGCAATTTATCCATCCTGCCATGGCCATTTTCAGTGGACATGGAAGTATCTGTTTCTAGGAGCAGCTAACAGTTCTCACATTGATCAAGGAAATATGTCTATGTAAGAGTTGTTATTTCTGTATGTCAGCTTGTCTGTCCACACTTGTCACTATATTTCTGTCGCTATTTTTCATGAATGTTGCTAGGTAGCTAACTAACTATGTAGGAAGATCCCCATTCTTAATCCCGTTTTCTAAGCTCTGATAGGTCGCCTTTTTGAATCTCAGAACAAATCTGTGATGTGGGTGGTGATTCAGTGGTCTGGAACCAGGCTACCAACAGTAATGCTCACTGAGTTGCAACATTGCCCATATGGCCTAAAACAATGAGAAATGTGTGTTCACATGGCGCGCAATTGCATACAAAGTAAATGGAAAGACTCGAGTAGATGCAGATTTGCCCGGGGTGGCACAAACTGGTGCAAAGACGTGTCCGTGCAAGTTCAAAATGTTTCAATTTGAGCAAAAACTTTGCACTTACCCCGGGGCCTTATGAATCTGCTTCATAAAGGTACAGAGACGATGGAAAAAGGACAGAGACTGGAGGAAGTCTCTGGTGAGTTCTGACTTCAGTCAGAGGCTTAGCTGAACACACAGACAGACACACTCCCTCACACGTGGTCGGTGCATCCATTGCTAGCTAGCTTTACAGCTAACGTCTGTACAGTTACAGTTTAAAGTCATAGCTAACACCCTGTTAGCGGTACTGCAAAATGCCTTATGTGAAAAAAATCCAAACTTATATTGAAGGTACTCAAACATGTTAACAGCTTAAAAATCACAATCTAGATTGTAATTACTTTTTAATAAATATTCAATATCCCAAATCAGCTTTATAGGGAGTTGCAGTTATCAGTAATTTTTGATCACAAGATACCAGTACTGATAGTTGCCAGATAATTGCAAACATTTTTGTTGAACATAGTGTCACATGATCTTATTGATACATAATACAGTTTGCTTCCCATTAAGGGTTTGAATTCATAAGGCAGAGTTCACCTTACTAAGTTTTGTAACATGTTGTATTCTGACATAATGTGACAGCTTTTACTAATAACAGCAAAACAGTTAATGGCATATTTTCCACCTGTAGACATCTTTGTTTCATGCATGGCTTAATATTTGACTCAACTTTTTGATCTTATTATTTAGAATTTGTTTTCTCATTTGATAAAAGGTTAACATTTTACATCTTTGAAGGAAAGAGCATGATACAGATGGCAGCATTAAATAATGGTGGGTCACCTTGATTTGTATCAAAGTATGGGTTGATGACTTTGGTTGACCACAAACCACTAAGCTTTATATATGTTCAGTACTGCATGATCTCTAAAAACAAACTGAAATATTACTTCTACGTTTGCTAGTCTTTGTGCTTCTATAAATTGCCTCTACAGGGGCAGAGCTATTTTTATTGTACAGTGCAGTTTCACAAACACAAATCTGATATCTCATCTCATTTTCTTCCTCACAAACCTGCACCCACAGTGTTGACATGACGCAGCCGGGTGCATTCATGTAGCAGGATGACTGTTATTGAGTAAACAACTCACATGTCCAACCTCACCCATGGGTCCCTCATGATCCGCCTGGTATGAGCCTCATACTGTAATCTCCTCTGAACACATACACACACAAACAGAAAGCCGTAAACACAGGGGACACACAGTATCCTTCATCACCATTTACTTTCCTCCTTCTTACTCTCTTTTAGCTTTCGAGTGATTCGTATCAACATAGTGCCCCTGACTGCACTCTCCAAGGTCAGCGCTGTACAGTCACAGCCTTGTTCTGGTTTAAAGTCGTCTGAGCTCAGTGTCTCAGCTCTTTAGTCGTCTGTTATAATTTGGCCTTTCATCACAGCTTAATAACGAGCAGATCATGTCTGTCAATAGTTTTCTGTTCTTACTGGTTGGATCGTGGATAAGATAGCAGATAATAAAGTTGTTTGGTGAGGGGGAGGCATGGTAATTATGGAGAATTCAGTGGATTAAAGGGACCACAAGGGACTTCGACCCTTGCTTCAAAAACTGGTAACACAACAGATTTAAGGAAGGATTTGAAAATGCATGGCATACATTTAAGAGCAGAGAGTTGGTTGATTTTGACAGTAGAACATCGGACCACCACAGCTAGCCACACTATAGTTAAAGTTAGTGTTTAGACCTTTAGTTTAAACTGGTGGTGTTACTTTCTAAAGTTATGACTATGAAAGTGTTGTATCTGATAATGAGCGCGACCTTGACTTGAGGTCGACTTGTCACGTTAGTCTGGGCATTGGAGCCGCTCGCTAATGCACGCCCAAGGGGAGTGGACAAACTGCACTGCACTGACTGTGGAGCAGCAAGCCGCTTTGCTCAGAAAATCCAAAACACTGTGAATATATTATCTCCATTACTGACAAGAACTATTATACATATATACATAGCATTACTGACAGTAGTACCGACTGTGCAAGAGGTTATCGATATTGTGGTTCTGACCAGTTAGGAGGCAGTACCAATTTAAGACCAGTCCTCATCCCATCCCTATTCGTAACTCCAAATCACATCTCTGAAAACGTGCCTCGGTATGATCTACATTATGAGTGTACTTTTCGTCATGCATTTTATGTTGCGTGTTGCGACAAGAACAGCAGGTGAACAATACAGAACTATCAAAAGTACCTGGACACCATGAAGAGGTTTCACACATTCCCTCACTGTGGAGGGAAGCTTCAGTACAGGTAAAATGGTGAAAGCTGACCATGGCTATAGTTCGAGACAAGAAGGCAGACAAACAATAAGAAAAATAGGAGGGAAAGTTGTGTGCAAGACATACAGTGTGTGGAACTTTAAAAAGGTCAGGATCAGTCGATGTAGTTTATATTCTCACTCATTTCACACCAGGTCAATGTGACTCACTTTTGAGAAGCATGTCAGTTATAGCATAACAGCATTGTATGACATTGACGTTTGAACACAGTTGAAAAAAAAAACATTCACTGTATCACTGGTATTCCCACTGGAACAACTGAGTGTCAGATGTCTGATGGATGTTTCTATTTTTATCTCTGCTACTGCATGAGAGTTGAAACCAGACAGAAGAGCAACAGATGTTTCCTTTCTCTTGACTCTCTTTTCTGTTCCTCCTCACTGTAAACTATGAGGAAGTGAGTTTGCAAAGCACAACAGTATGACCTTGAATAGGTGTAATCACCACAGTCATATTGATCTGTATCCAGATGTAAGCAAAATGTTTACCCAGTATGAAAAGAACTGCTAACATACATATGTTACATACATATGTTTGAAATGTAAGAAGTCTAAAAAAAAAAAAAAAGTCTTATTTTGCACTTACAAAGCAACAAAATATTTTCTGAATAATTGACAAGAAGTCGACAAATCTTATTTTCCATGTACAAATAACATAACTCATGAGATTATAGTCAACTTCAGTAAAGTCAAAAAATACATGTTTTATTCATGCATTAAATGAAAGTTTAATAGAGATACCGCTGTGCCTGCTTGCTTTTCTGGCCCGGGCGTCAGTATGTACAATTAAGTGATTAAAGAGCAGCCATGCTGTTTCATTTCGATAAGTCTCCTGTGTGTGGCTAATGAATGCATCATGTCAGAAACTGCAGCAGACGGAGCTGCTGTCCTCGGGGAGGAGTTTAAAACAGAATGAATAAGTGAAGGGGAAAGACTGTGATTTTTTGCCATTCTTACTTTTCTGTTTATCAACACAAAGCAGAGTCAAGTATGTCTGTGCAAGGCCTTCAAAAGTCAGAAAAAGACTCAAAAATGAAAAGAAATAATAAACCACCACAAGAACACCTTGCTGTTGGTGTGAATGGGTCAATGCTGGCTTCATTGTTCTTCTCACTACCAATATTTCAGTCAGCCAACTCATGTGGAATGATTTATAATGTGAATGTAGAAAACGTACAGTGTTGATTTCTGTCGTCTAGACTCAGACCTTGTCACTCCCCACAAGGAAACACCAAGCTCAGCACAGCAGGGAGTGGGGAGTGACGATAATAACTTCTCCCTAAAATATAGACTCTACAGGTGGATGCTGGGGTGGAGGTGGGGCTTTTGCTGATTCGTGGTGACTGCCTGAACTAGCTTACAGACTTTGTTCATATATGTTTGTCTTGGACTTTGGTATAAAAAGAGGAAACATGGGACATGCTAGAATGGGATTACCAATGTAAACCATTAGTTAGAATAAAGTGAATGCACTCTAAGCTTTCTAAGCTCTCTGCCTTGAACAAATACTTGTGTATGTATGTAGATAGGAAGTTGCTGCCTTAACTTTTCAAAAGGTGACTAAATAAAGAAAGATACATTGCTCCTGCTGTCGGTCATGTTGAGTTTCTGACACTGCAGCCAGCACTTACTGTACAATAATATCAAAAAATAACCCTGTTGAGCACATCACATCGTATAGCCAACAATGTCCTGGATATAGGTTCTGCAGTAGCAGACATTAGGTCTTTCTCAATCTGCATTCTTGTCTGAACTTGTGTTCTCATGGACATTAGCCATGGCCCCAGTACTGCTCCAATTCAAAGTCTGCATTGAGCCAAGTATGGTCTGTTTGGAAGGGCCACTGGAAGTGTTCTTGTATCCAGGTTGCTTTGGGAGCTGACCTGTGTAAACCTGGGATAGACAAGTATCCTAGCATTCATTTCACATCAACTAGGACAGGCAAACTCACAAATTCTTTGTGATTTAAAGGCCCGCTAGTGGAGCAAGACTAGCCGTTCTTCTCGGGGGCTAGCAAGCCAGCTCTCGAAATGATTGGCTGGTCAATGTCCATGGTTATCCCAAGGAGAACAGTTGTATCTCAGCAAGCTCTGGTCATTTATTAATGACACCGATGTCTCTGTAGAACTTTGAACATAACATATAGTTCCTTTTGGAAGATAAGCTTTGGTCTCAGAGTATAATTGTTGCTAATTGGTTTGGTTGAAGGTACAGTTAAGGTTTGTGTATTTATTGGGCAGTTAACATTCTATACTCACACTGCCTCTGTGTTCTTTTGGCTCCTTATATGTACAGTGTAGTGTATGATATTACATTTAATTTTACTGTAAATATACTGTACATCACAGTGAGGATAACAGGTGTACAAGTGTAATCACCTGAGCCAAGCTGAGATGGTGATGCCAGCAAGAATGCTTTTGCAAATGATGCATAGTGCATCTTCAAGTTTGGACACCCAAGTTTAATTTCCCAATTTCAAACTGCCAAAACACAAGTTCAAACTTGCTCTACTCTGTATTGAGAAAGGCCTCTTGACTTGTATTTTGTTGTGTTGACCAAGTATCTTACCTGTGGGTGATAATTTGGGATGAACAATCAAACATGGGTTGAAACTGTTCATTCTCCTTTGTATTTGAAAGAAAAATGGCCTTATACTGCTGCAGTCTGTTGATGGGATTGTTGATCAATACCAATGACTCAACGATTACTTGGCTGAGAAATCTGGCTCTCGTAATTTCACTCTGTTTTGGAACAAGAAGTGCCCAGCTAGTTGGAATTTGAAGATGGCCCATGACCAGCAGCTGAAGGCTGTCAGCTCCTGAGTTATGTGTCTCTGTTGTTGTGTTAGGTAGGTTGTGATTGCGGTAGAAATACAATAGATAGTAACTCTATTCATTGTAGGGATGTCTGTGTTGATGTACTTTTCCTGCTGTGACAGATTAAAGAATCATTTCTTATAACTTGGGTCTTGTTTGTGGGTCTGTATGTGTGTGTGTGTGTGTGTGTATTTGAGTATGCCGGCAAGTCTGCTGTTTCCTATAAGATCAACAAAATGTACCACATAGTTTAACTCTGTTTATGAACACGTTTTATGTCTGTTATTTTAAAGGCCCTTCTAGGGATGGGCATTGGAAATTAGCAGTAGTCATGAATGCTGTGATACATTGTACTGGATAGTTGCTGTGCAATTTTCTATGTATACTGTATCTGCCCCTATCAAATAACATTAAATGAAATGAAGCTACCACGCAGGGTGCTGGCCAACCATCGGGAGCAATTTGAGGTTCAGTGTCTTGCCCAAGGACACTTCGACATGTGGACAGGAGGAGGTGATTGAACTGCCTACCCTGTGCTCTACCTCCTGAGCCACAGCCTCCCCACATTACCCTGTCAGAATATGTAGTTCATTTAGAAAACAAGTCTAAGAGTCTACAGCCATGCTAGCCGCTCTCTGAGGCTGTACTTAGGCACAGCAGTGGTTTTAACTAAAAGCTAATGTCAGCATGCTAACATGCTCACAATAATAGTGCTAACATCATGATGTTTAGGAGGCATAATGTTTTCATGCTCACCATCTTAGTTTAGAGTGTTAGCATGCCAACATTTGCTAATTAGCACTACGCACAAGTACAGCTGATGCTGATGGGAATGTCATTAGGTTTGCAGGTCTTTGGTCATGAACCACAGTATTGGCTAAAAACACAGAGCAAAAGGCAAGATGAGTCAGGAGGATACAGGTGAATGTAGATGATTTGTTTGGAGAAACAAGGCAAAATCACATATCTGAGTAATGCTTTGAAGGACACCTATTGGAATACAATATAGTCCACCACATGAACAGCCCAAGAATCAACTTTTTGTTATGTGCATTACACAATTATATGTATTAGTTTTATAAGGAAAAGGAGTCTGGTTTTTCAGTGATTAGATTATTTACTGGAGGCACACAAAGCAAGAGACAGATAGACACAGACAGACATAATCTTTCATCTACTCTGTTTGTTTGTCCTCTTCCATATTCTTTCTCCTCTTGACTTTCTGAATGCACAAAAAACTACAACATGCAGTAGTCATTTTCCCTTCCTGCCACAATGATGCACAATCAAATGCAATGTCTTCCCTAATTGGGTGTTAATGACTCAGGTTCCATTAGACGCCTTTCAGTCCCGTCTACGAGCCCCATAAGAAAATAAAATGAAACCACATCCATTACTTTCTGGGGAAAAGGACACAAAATTCCCAGAAACGGCACTGATTCTTTTAAAGGTAATTGAGAGAGATTTCCTGCATGTGTTTGAGTGTATTTGACATTAAGTATGCTTTAATGCAGTCTGGGAGCAGGCTTATCCATTGAATGTACCATGACATCATAGAGTTTCTAACAGTGGGATTGACGCTGTGCTCTACACAGTGGACCGAGTTCCTATCTTAGCTGCATCTCAGTTAATAGCTCATCTGTTTTGGGAGTAATTACAGCTAAGTGATATTCTTTGCTGTGACTTTTTTAAAAATCTAATTAATCAAAATATCCCCAGTGTGTGTGTCTGTCCCCTGTGCCCTTCATACTGCAGCAATCTGCCAACTCTGCCAGTGAGGCTAGCTGGCTCAGTGTATGTGTGTGTACATATGAGTGTCGGGCTGTGTGCCCAGTGCGTGTGTGTGTGTCTGAGTCCCTGTCCCCAGCAGGGCCTTGTGTTGTGCTGACAGGAGTAGTCAGCAACTCAGCCCGATCCTTTTCTCTCACACACACACACACACACACACACACACACACACACACACACAGCAGCCTGGGAGCTTTCTGGAACAGCAGTACTGTTCTTTCTCGCAGTGACCCCTGAGCTTGGAGCTGTTCAAGGCTGCCAGCATAAGGAAACCAGATTCCATGCGGTTTGAGGAGCAAAGTGCTCTACCTGGGTGGGCAGAAGGGACAGAGCTTTAGTCACTGACAGTGTAGTCTATTGTATGGCAATGAGTAGGCAGTGTCCGTGTTATCACAGCCATGTACAAGTCAAGTCAAGTCATACAAACTCTAGTAGTACAGATATCTGTCTTTGAGGTTTCTGCCCCACCCTAATACAATGAAGGTGTCAGCATTGAAAAGTGACATTGACAACAATGATAACAATTCAACAGCAACTTGTCTTTACAGAAACAATGTCCCTGCTACTTTGGATAATCCACAGAACACACTGTCAACAGTTTTCATAGGGACTATTTTTAGAAGAAAGTACGTCCAGTGAAAACTGTTGACAGTGGGTGTAATTTTTCAGTGCTGATCATCACAAAAGAAATACCATTTACCTCCATTGTATTGATGTGGAGGCAGAAATCTCAGAGGCATAATGTATGTCTCAAACCCTGGAAACATAAAGCCAAAACTGCCTACGTGGATGGATACCCATACAGGAAAATGAGAAAATATGTTTTTTATTTGTAATTTGGGTTAACTGACTCTTTAAAGTTTAGAATGTGGTGACTCACACTCCTCTACTACTGTCCAATGTGCTCTTGAGAAAGTCAGTAAACCTCCAGCAGAGGTTTTTTACTGGGAAGGTCCCAGCAGAGCTTATGCTTTCTCTTTGGAGAACCATAAGCAGTATTGCACGTATTCAACAGTGATTCCTTCTTGTTGCTATTTTCGGATGCTGATGACAATTTTAAAGGTATTGCGATTTGCGGAACTCTCCATGTCATCACCAGTTAAGTACAAGCACTGGTGGGATACTCGCTTTATTCAACTTTATTCCTTGATGTTTAAACTGATTTTTTTTTTGGTTGATGGGGGCTCCAAATGAAGGCAGCACTTGACCACAGCATCCAGCTATAGTACAGGGTTGGCTCTGCTGTAGCTTCTAGCAGTCAAGAGACACGGGAGTTATACTGGACAGATGAATATTCTGAACTGGATGAAGCAGGATGTGAAGCAAGATGTTGCTAGAAAGGTGCAAGTATACTCAGTAAACATTTCTGGGATTATTATTAATTATTTTCTCCTTGTAATGGGGCCTGAATATTTTCATATGGTTCTCAGTTGATTTGCTATGTCTTTATCATGTGTGGCGAGAAACCATAAGGCAGATTTTCCCTTTTAAATGTATTTTCTTATTTGTACATGACAGTAATTTAACATTAACCTGATGGACTAAACAGAGAAAAGAGTAACAAATAAATATGAGTGTGTCTGTGTAGGTTGTTGATAATTAAATATGTCTGACACTGTAAATTGAGGTTTAGAAACCTTTTCCCATGATTAACCAAATAAGGTAACCAACCAGGTAAATTTGAGAAAAAAAGAAATACAATTTCACTTCTTTTTGAGCCAAAATGGCATAGAACCAGCAAAGGCAATAAGTTTAGATCTGTGCCACAAAATTTAATATTAGCTTGTGTAATTTTGCCTGGCATGTGTCTTACGTATCCACTGACTTCCTGTCCCCTGAGGCTGCTAAATTTGTCATCCCTCATGGGTCTCTGTGTTGTTGTTTTTTCCGCATCTGCTCTTAAAACATATTTGTTCCAGTTACATCTGCTGCTGTGTGAAAATCAGCATGTCACGGTGTGTGTATGTGTGCTTCTGCGCTTGTATGTATGCACGCCTTTGTGGGAGAGACAGAGCGTGTTTGTTCTGTCAGAATCACGTAAGTAGAGTCACGCTGCAGCCCAGTGACCCAGACATTATGGAATAGAGAAAGAAAGCACAAGAGAAAGAGAACAGCGCTGGTGTTTCTGTGTCATGTTGGAGCTCATTCACCAGGCCTGATAGTGAACTTGGCCTGGTAGAGACTTGCTCTACTAGAAAAAGTGCCCTGAGATAACTTTGTTATGATATGGCGCTATATAAATAAAACTGAATTGAATTGAATTGAACTGAAACACATTGAATCTTCCACTGCGTGAAAATGGATTTTCATCAAAAGAAATTTTTTTAGCCCAGTTGAATTTTCTTTTTTTTGTTTGTGTGTTTGTAGTTCTGTCTAGTTTCCCCCCAGCTCTATTTTCCATTTCCAGTGTGTGTGGTAAATGAAATGACCTCTCTGCTGCTGCGACCTTTAGGCCCAGCTGGGCTCACGCTGTGAAAAACAAGACGTACTCTCATGATCTCATCCCCAAACCAGTCACTACTGGTTCCAACCACAGGTTCATTACCACACCAAAGAGAGAGAGAGGGGGTGAGAGGAGGGGGATTGCAACGATAGAGGACGGAGAAAGAGAAAAAAGAGACAGACACAGGAACATGAAGCGATGGGGAGACAAACTGGAACAAAATGGGACACAGAGAAAAAAAAAGAGATTAAACTTTAAAGAGGGAACAGGAGAGGACGAAAAGATGAGGGAGAATGAATAAAAAGGTGAAGACGGAGACAGAAAAAAAGCAAGCATTGAGGATAGAGGAGACAAAGTGTGAAATGGAATTGCTTCCATTGAAGAACAGATGAGGAGACAAATATGAAAGGATGTGGAGTTAAACAGATGTAAACATACAAAAAGAAACAAAGATGAAAGAACCAAGAGGGAAACCAAGGAAATAAGATCATTTAAAAAAAATGACATCAATAAGAAGAAAGGATGGGAGCTGTTAAATGCAAAAGAGTGAGAGAATTTAATATGTTCAATATGTGCACAAATACAGACATTTAATAGCAGGAAGAACACAAAAAGGCTTGGACTGGCAGCTTCTCTGAATCGTGCATTTGGTGCATATTTGTATACATTTCTCTATTATAATGTGCATTTTCACTTGGTCTGACTTTCTCACTTCAGTGGCTGGTTCTCTGATATATTATTAGTAGGTTAGTCAGAAGTGCATCCCCGGATTATTATGTGTTCAGTATTCTTTTCCAATAGTGTAAGCATCCCACTATTGTTTTGTATTTACATTTTTTGTGATGAATTATTACGTCACTTCCTGCCTTTTCCCTGTTTCTAGAGACACGTCAGCATAAACCTCTTGATGCGTTGCGCAGTTCCAGATCAGCTCCCAATCCAAGCCTTCCAAGTGTTCTTCGTGCCATTAAGTGCCTGTATTTTCGGACTCTTTTGCATTCAACAGCTCCCATCCTTTTTCTTTGAGTTATTACGGACAGATTCTATCTGCATAGACCAACACTGAGCTCTGCATCCTTACTGCTACACCACTGTCTGCTTTCAGAAATGTAGCTGTCATTCTTCCTTCTGTATTAGCATTTAGCTGTATGTGAATTTTGAATGTTTCTTTAAATAAGGGTTCTTTTTCACCAAATATTGTGTATCTCAGGCTGAGGGGACAGTCTGCGTTAAACGTGTTCAGATTTGTTCCAGAGCATCACAGGAGCACAGCCACACCGCCAAAGTAAAGAGTGTATTCTTATTATTGTAATGAATGGTTTAAACCTCGACGTGAGAGTCCCGACTGAAAGAGAAATGTGATACAATTAGGAGAGGAAGAAAGAAAAAAGAGGGACAGAGAAAGAGTAAGAGAAGGAGGATGTGAGGATGGAGAGAAAGAGTGAGGGGGGAAGAGTTGAGAGAATGAGAGAGATGGAGAGATATAGGACAATGATGTTGAATTCAGTGTTTTCTAGATGTGGGACAGGAGCGCGTGTGCTCTGTGGGCAGGAAATACCAGCCTGTGTATCTGTGTGTTTGAGCATTGGTTTGTCACACACCCATGTTTTTTCTCCTCTTCTTGCTCCCCCTCCTCATCTTCTTCCTCTACTTTATCTCTCTGTTTCTATCTACAGTTTGACATCAACCAGCTGATGACTTCAGTGAATGTAAGCCAAAGCCTCAGTCCCATCCACAAGCCGCTCGAGTCCCCCAGCAGCGTTGGCAGCGGCAGCCACAGTGGTGGCAGCGTTGGCGGGGCCAGCGGTGTGGGCGTGGAGCAATCGCCGGTGGACCGTACCAAAGGCTTCTTCCCCGACGAATCGGAGCCCCTGCTTCGCTGTGACTCCACCTCCAGCAAAGACTCCGCCCTCAGCAGGAACGGCTCCTTCATTACCAAAGGTAAGTGAGTTAGTTGTAAAAGTTAGCATATCAGTATCAGAGCCCAGAAACCACAGTGTGTCACGCATAGACGTTCTTTTAAAACCACTCCATTCTCTGTCTTGATAGAGTGGTGTGTTTTTCATTAGTCTTTGGTGTCACTGTACTGTTAGCATGGTGTGACAGCTGCTAGCTCAGAGTTTAAAAAGTACACCTTTATTTGTGTGAATAAACATGATCAAAGACCCTGCATCATACATAAAAATCGGCATCAGTGAGGAGGAATGGAGCATCTCTTATCTTTACATGTCTGAGCAGCAGGCATGGCCAGACTAATGTGCTTGGGGCCTCCTGGGTAAAAATGAGTTGCTGGGCCCCCGATTAACCACAGAATCTCCCCGCTCTTTATGAGTTTTACTATGCTAGAACCTGGCCCCAGTTTTGCTGTGTGGTAAAACACATTAATTTGGAAAAGAATATGCACCATATAGGCACAAAACTGAAATAGTGAAAGTCTTAAAACAAGATTGTGACACGGGGCCCCTCTTCATGATAGCGCTTCAAGATCAGGTAATAATGAAGGGCCAACCTTCATGTCAGTTGATATGTGATGCAAATTCCCAAACACATTTTCAATTAAATTAGCAAACCAGCTGACATACAGTAAGTCCGGAGCTTTCAGGGCCTCTGGAGTTCAGGGGCATTTGCCCAGTCAGCAACTCAGCCTTGGCGGCAGGAGCTCTGATTATAGATCATTCATTTATAATAATTTATACAGTTTAGATGTTAATTTTAAATAATAGATGCCATCAGTGCATATTTTTCATGTAGCCCTTCACAGTTAAACAAACCTTTAAGGAACACTTGCACTTGTTACTCTATAGTGTGTAGAGTACAATAGAACAGAATAGGCATAGGTGAATAGTGAAGGTGGTGCTTTCACTCCTAGCAACTGTTGCCCTGTTTGTCTGTTAATGACAGGATTTAAAATGTTTCATGATGGGTCAATATTAAATATGCAATTTTTGTATGTTGGTGCCCCCAACTGGCAGAAACATGTAACTGACTGAAACTCTTTGACTTACATAGATAATCATATAACTTATAACGTAGCATCAATATGACCATGTTTACCAATCAGGCCAGTCTGTGTTTTATACCTGAGGGAACCAAAAAGATGACACAGGAAATATTTGTGTCAGTCCAACTCTCAACATTCATCACTTCTCCCGTGAACAGGGATTTTATGCTACCCCATCATAGTACCACAGTACTCATGACATTCACAGCCTGTCAGACTTAGTTAAAAGAGACACATTTAATAAATAGTCCCCAAAGTAAAAAAAAAAAGCATCCCAAGACTCAGTCCCACATGTCCCACATTTTTATCTGACAAGGCATTTCTGGCAGCCAGACAGATCATTGTTCTCAGAGGAGAGACTTTGTTGGCAGTGACCTGTGTAGATACATATCAGCATTTCTTCACACCCCTAGCAAATTGTTCAGACACTCACTAATGTGTCTCACACTTATTGAAAATGATGTGACAACAGTGCACTCAGTTCAAACATGGATGTGTGGATGCTGACTGCCCCCATGTGGTATTTTGGGGTTTTGTTCTTACATAAAAAGCATTTTCTGCATTTCCTTACACCTAATGGGCATTTTTCACAGAAGACATTTTGAAATGAAAGGTGTAAATAATAGATATAATGATGGCTAAATTCCATTTAGCTTCGGTGTTGTGCATACTGGCTCATTGTCATGGCTTACACTTGAATAGAACAGAGCCATTGTTAATGTTATTAGTAACACCTGTGCTTTTCCTACTACGACAAGTCAAAATGTCTGCTGTGAAGAAGGCCTATAATAGAAAATTGCAAACCATAGCCACAATTTATAGGAGAGTTTTTTTTTAATCATTTATACAAATTTTAACATGCCAGTGTGTACTCCTTTGTTTTACCTGTGACAGCTGACTGGGGTTTATTGGGACTGATTGATTTACTAAGATTATTGCTGTTTATTATTGTCTACTGCTAGTTTTACCCAAGCTGCTAACAATGATAATGAACTTTGTACACATTTCTTAACTGTTTATACTCTACAATGAAACCGGACTAATATTTAAAGCAGTTATGTATGCAATAAAGTTAAACTTAAAACAGGTTGGACAATACAAATACAATAAGCACAATTACAAAATGAGGCAAGATTGTAAGTAATCCACAGTTGTATGTCTTATAGAGTATAGCACTTCCACATGCTGATTTCAGCCTCTGTTCTTATCATTCCTTCCTCTCATATCCTTCTGAGATAAGTATGTTTGAGCTGTTCATGTTAAGATATATGGTTGTAAAATACAATTATTTTGTAATGCCAAAACTATTCTTATTTAGGCTATAAATACTAAAGCTGTATCAGCTGTATGTTCAGTCAAAGGCCAGTACCGCCAAGGCGGCTTGCTGTGCAAATTCGCACAGATGTACTTTGCCCCGGCAGGCAAATCTACTGTTCAAACTGATTCCATTTTTGCTGGGATGATTAGACCAAATTGTTACATTTACTTAAACCTGCATTAAATGTTTTATTTCTGGCCACTTGGGGGCAGCAGAAATGAGATGTAAACACAATACCGACATATTATCATCATTTAAGTTGATGTAACAAACTTCTTATGAAACAATTGCTTATTCATGCAGACACAGAGTAACACTAGTATTCATTTTGAGTTGTGTTTCTTGCCACCTGATGAATGTCAAATATTCCCTCACCCTTTTAGCTCTGCTTTGGTTTTCACCAACTCTTGAGGGAAATAGCTTGCTCTTGTTGCTAACTTTCTGTCTGCCGCTTGGTACTAGGAAGGTAGCGCACAGTGGGTTTATTAGGGCTTTCTTGATGAAAACAACTGCCTGCTGCATTTGAAATGTTTGATGTTAATGAGAGAACTGAGAGTAAACCAAAACAGTAAAGTTGCAGGCCAGAAAACCAAAAACAATCAGCTGAAAGACGCTAAAATGCTCCGTAGAGCTGAGGTGGACTACAAAGTTGATGGATAATTCCACGTGGGTTTGTCACCACAAGCGAACCGCTTTCACATTACACAGTCATTTGATCCATTGTTATAAATATTAGAGTAGCTTTAAGATAATTACAATAACTGTTTCCCCTCCAGAGAAGAAAGACACTGTGCTCCGGCAAGTGCGCCTGGACCCGTGTGACCTGCAGCCCATCTTTGACGACATGCTGCACATCCTGAACCCAGAGGAGCTGCACGTCATCGAGGAGATCCCTGCTGCCGAGGACAAGCTGGACCGGCTGTTTGAGATCGCGGGAGTCAAGAGTCAGGAGGCCAGCCAGACGCTGATCGACTCTGTCTACAGCCACCTCCCTGACCTGTTGTAGTGGAGGAAGGAGGAAGAAACCAGATGGCCGAGAATTGGCACAGGAATAAAAAGGAATGTCTGTGTGGGAGGGATGAGTCAGATCTGGTATTGTTCAGATTAAACTTGGGTTGATATATGATCTGTTAGAGTCTGACTCATCATGTCACTCTGTCACATGATTTGAGCCGGGTGTTATCTACTCCCTCCAATATCTTTCAAATCTTTACCAGTACTTTACTCCCTCTGTTGTCTTGTGTATACACACTATTACTCCTTCAAAACACCTCCATCCTCTATCATGATACAGGGTCAACGCTCAATGTAATTAAAGCTTTCTGAGTGTCACAACAAGGACTACTTTTTTTCACTTTTCTTAAGTATGTTCAGCCTTGTTTAAGGTGGTATTACGCGAGTATTGTGACTCCAAACATAGAAAAAGCTGGTCTGAAGAGAAGCTGACAACATGGAAAAACATAAAAAGCACTTTCTTTATCTTAACTGGCCAAATGCCTTCACTTTTAAAGGATAATACTCGTCTTTTGTTGGTTGTGTCATTATATCATCCAGGCTTCCCTTGCCTTCAACATGATTTCAGTGTTAAGAAACTACACACAGACAATAGTAAATAAGCTATAACTCTAAATGACACTGATTATTCTTGTGGTTTTAAGGTTCTTGTAAACCACATTCACAGATATTTTGTCCAGGTAAGAACTGACCCTTAAGTCACGTGCCTGAGCTTGTTACATGTCCCTTTTCTCAGCCTATGAGCCCTCTTTTTTTCCTCCAGTTGCATGTACCTAGACCAGCAGGGGGCAGTGTTAGATTAGAGAGCTGACCTGCTGCTCTGGAACCAAAGCCATATATCAGAAATACTGGATTAAATGTCAAAATAATCCAATATTACAGTACTGGAGTAATATTTACCTTATCTAATATTATGATATATGGCTTTTAACTGTTTGCTTTTGAGCAAAGGCTCTAACACCAACAACTGAGCAGGAACGGTGCAGTGTTTCCCGCCCCTGCCTGCTTCTCTGGAACCAAAGCCATATATCTAAAAATGGTTTAGATACGTCGCTTTGGAAGCTCTCTCACTGTTGGACTCATGGACAGTATACAATAAATACTTCTACCAGTACGCACATTCAGATCTCTGCTAGCTAGCCCTCTTCGCCTCAACAAATGTAGCGTTGATTAAGTGTTCTTGATACATTTTGGAGCTTCATGTTGGTGTGGTTGGTGTGGTGGGTGTCTGAGTGTTTCACTACTATAGTAAAAATAATAGAATACAAGTGATTTTTTTTTCATGCAGTCGTATGTTGCTACATGCTCTATGTAGTTGATATTAAAATGTAACAATGATGCACTAATTCTATTTTCTATTAGAGAGGAAGACATGGATTTATGTGTCCTTCATTTTCTCTTTCTTTTATTCTGAAATGCTGTTAACTAACATTTGATCTTGTTGTAATGTTTTCTACACTTAGTTTGATTTATTATGTTATAGTAGCATCTCTTTGTTAGCATTTTGACTTCTTTGTATCTCATGTCATTTCATGGGCATTCAGATGTATTTCCCCCTGCTTGGCGTGACGAGATGACCTGGCTGGGATGTAAGATATGCATACTCCATACTCTACTTGAAGTCTGTCTACTTGTGTTACTTGATTTAAATGAGGAAGAAATAATGTACTCTCTCTGTTCTTTCCAAGTTCAACGTTCTTAAAATAATAATAAAACTGAAAAGCACCACCAAAAACTCATCAACGTTTGGAGAGGATTTTGCAGGCGTCATGAGAGCAGCAAGCCAGTTACTGTACTATCAAAGCTCCTGTGGTGCTAGATGTGAACTCTCACCGGTTGGCCTGACACAGGGGGTATTAACCCTGGACTAATGACTATTTAAAATATTCCAGACTGAGTGAAGAAGAGTGTAGGTGTGCTGCTGTGGAGTGTGGGATGTTGACAATGATGATGATGGCGATGATGAGAATGTGTGAGCTTGCTCTCCACGTCGCTGTGGAGACTCAAACTGCAGGCTGTGAGCTTTTTATTTTCTAAGGAAGTCTGAAAGGATGAAGGTGCGATGTGAAACGCACATGCGGCTCGAGTGGATGATTTCATCAAATTTCATGCGTGTAACCAGTATGTTTACTACTATGTAACCTCTTAAAATCAACCAATTAAAGCTCAAAACATTTGTCATAACTTTGTGTGTGTAGTTGTCACTTATTCAGATTTATGTATGTGATAAAAACCTACACCAACTTAAGTCCTTACATTTTTTAAAATAAATTCTTTGTTTGTATATTAACATCCATCTGCACACGGACATTTGTGTAAATGTGGCACATTTACATCACAGTTAGGTCAGTTAATGTGCATTGTCCCTGATTAAATAAATACATAAACTGAGAATTAGTAGAATTAAGAAGAGATTGCTGTATCTGTTCAGACTTTAGGGCACCATGCTGATCAGTAAATAGTTATGATAAGTCTTTTAGTTTGAATGGCCTGGGAGAGTTTGGAGGGTCCGCACTGACATGACACATGGGGGGGATGGATCTGACTTGTAGTGTAATTAGCCACTGATGGGACACACCTGGGAGACACCCGGAAGATACAACAGGCCATGTTTTCAAATTTCCTTTTTGAAATTCGAACAAAATACTGATCTGGGATTTTCTTGAAAATGAGTTTGACTCATAGACTGTATATAAAGATGGACGACATGACAGCTTCCCAAAAAAAAAAAAAAAAAGTCAAAACATCTCGATTGCCCCCTGGTGGCTGGCTGCAGTATAGGTCATAAACCCCGCCCCCTCCATGTTAGCGGATGGGACATGGGCCAAACTGAAAAATCAAAGTACATGTCAAATCAAATTTTCCCAAAGATGGTTTCTGTCATTTTAGCTAGTTCTTATCACGCTGATGTTTGTTCAAGTGATCATTTTTCGGATAAGTTTGGTTTTAATTAGTTATTTGATGCTATAAAAAGGGGGTGTGACGTCATGATTGACAATGTATGGGACCTCGATACCTCTACTGCGCAGAATCTGGCTCCACCAGCACAAGATGGCAGCACCCGTATCAGAGATATTTTGACTTCATTTTTGTACAGTGGGAGGAAGTGGAGACGCGTCGTCCATCTTTATGACCGCCCACCCAGATCCTGGTTCTGCTCGAGGTTTCTGCCTGTTCAAAGGGAGTTCTTCCTTGCCACTGTCACTTAGTGCTTGCTCATGGTGGGAATTGTTGCGTCTCTGTAAAAATAAAGAGTACGGTCTAGACCTGCTCTATATAAAAAATGCCCTGAGATAACTTTGTTATGATTTGGCGCTGTATAAATAAAACTGAACACAGTCTATGGTTTCACTTTTTAATACTTATTTAAGAGTCATGAGATAAGTTAATTAATGTTTAAGATAATTCATGGTTAAGATTATTTGCTAAAAATATATTTACAATGTTTACACAGTTAACTATTTACATATTCATATTTACAATTATTATTTTACATGTTTAAATATTCTCTTCAGCATGTTTTAGACTGCTAAAATACTGTGTTGAATCTGCACCTTTAGGTTTCAGTGCATTTACCTAAGTAAGTCTTCTCCTAGCTTCTGATTGGTTACTTCTACTAGTCACATGAGATTCTGAGCGGAAAAAGTGAAGCGTGGTTGTTGATGTGCGCTGCTGAAGCTTGGGAAGTAAAGTTGCTGCTAAGAGAATACTCCGTCTCCATCCTGCTGTTATTTCTCACTAAGAGTGATTCAACCACCACACAACGAACCCGCACGTTACACTTATCTGAGGTGCAGATATTGCTGCCACATTCAACCTCTATTGATTTAAACACTGATTTGGACAGGGCAAATCTTTATCGTTCCAGACAGTAAATATTTGTGGTTTAAATGTCCACCTTTTATATTGGATGTGTACACTGGATGTGAGGAAAAGCACAGTGAGTCAGTATGCACAATAAAAGTTTATTATTCACACCTGTGTTTTTCCTACTGTGAAATGTCAAAATGTCTTCCATGAAAAAGGCCAATTATATATTTATGTCTAACGGGGGGATAACAGTTTACATAATGTACTACCTACATTTTTTCCCTCTTTTTTCTTTTCTTCTCTTCCTCATTCCTAGTCTATCAAATCTTCCCCAATCCTCTACACGCCCAGAGTGACTCACACTTTCTTACAAATGCACACACACAAGTTCAGTTTCTAGTGTGTACTCATTGTTGTAAATCACTCACTTTCTCATTTAACTACCTACAATGGGCAGCAGTGAAGGTCAGCGTGGCTCCAGTTACACTGACTGAGGTGGGTGTAGTTTTGAATAAGATTCTTGTACGTGTGTGTGTGTGTGTGTGTGGGTGTGTGAGTTTACTGTACCAGGCCAAGGATGTCACAAAGATGTCTCTGATCCCCACCAATTTACTAAGGACATGTTATTCAGCAGAGCAAAATAGAGGGCGTGCAGGTGATGTAACGTATCCTCTGGCAGCCATATTGGAGGTCTTATAGTGGCTAACGACAGATGATTTTTGTTCCTGTATGTACAACATGTCTGTCTCAATTACATTAAACAGACACAAATAATTTCTGTGCTTCTCTTTGATTCTTAATTGACTATGGTTTAGCTAACGTTAGCTAAGTACGATGATCACTTTGCTGTCATTTGCATACAGATAAAACAGTCAATACTAAAAGCTAGTAATAAATGTGAGCAATGGTCCCATACTAAAATGACTATTTATAATGTTGTTTCTGCATGTACAACTTGTCTGTTTTAACTGAATTAAATAGATATGATTCATTTCTGTGCTTCTCTTTAATAGCAATCTGTGAAATTCTAACTGAATTTTAGCTGTTTAGCTAACATGAGCCAAGTAAAGTCAATGAGCATCACTTTGCTTTTGTTATTTGCATATTAGATAATGCATATTGTAGAAGGTAAAGTAAAAATGTGAGCAATGGTCGCATTACCAATTCAAAATGTTCCTTTACTAGGCTACTAAGCTACTATAGGTCGGTAGCTAGCTAACAAATCCAAAAGCCAATGTTTTTGACTGTGCTCACTTAATCCTCAACATCTGGAGTCGGGTTCATCCATTAGCAGGGTCCTATGAAGAAAAGAATAGGGAGTGCTGCATTGGGTCAAGAACAATAGTGTAATTTTGAGTAAAGAAGTAAAAAGTTAAATAAAAAATCAGGTGCTCTTCAAGGATTTGGCCAATGGTCGAGTAAGAATGAAAAAAATAATGACTGTCCAGCTTACTAAGAATGGATGTCCATGGTGTGGTAGGCAGTCGAAAAATAATAAATCACACCATGGACTTCCATTCTTAGTGAGCTGGACACTCATTGTTTTTTCATTCTTACTCAACCCAGGGTACTGTGCTCCCAGGAGAGATTGGTAAGGGATATCTTTGCAGTTCAAATTACAAAAGAACGAAGGGTTCAAGGAGTATAACTATTCAGTAGGCTATAAGCTGTAGGTGGGTGATTTCAACATATTGACACAGGGAAACATACATTGAACATTTGACTTAGGGAAAAAACATTGCTGAGAACATAAAACCCTTTGAAAGGTCTCCTTAATGTGTCATATTAAGAGGATATTGTCTGGAGAACATAGGACACTCCCCTGGAGCATACGCTTCCCTGGAGTCACAGTAAGTCACAGTATTTTCAACAAATCTTATCACACGGTTCACTTTGACTCATAGCCTTACTGACAAGATTTGTATCCACAATATGTGGTATGTTTCTCTTTTTTGTTTTGAGATAATATATTTTTCCTGCATATGTGGTGATATATGATGAGGTGTGATCGATGTGTCCACTGCCCTTTCATTACAGTCAAACAACTACATTATCATCTGACTTCCTTCTACATTTTTACATGTTGTATTGATCAAGTGAACATTTGTAGATGTGTCACATATACATATGATATACATATTCATGACAAACTGTTCTGATCTGAGCCTGGTTTTAACTATCTGGTTGTGCTCCAAACAAGCAAATTCCAGTGAGCTCACCAAATATGTAACCAGATACATATTTATTGGCCTTCCTTATTTGTCAAAGTGCAATAAAAGCAGTGACTCATATCTTGTTGCCTTATGCTGCAGCTGTAATCACAGTAATGAATTTCCTCTTTGCTATCTGCTTTTTTAAGTCATTTTTCACAGTCACCACAAGTTCAAAAGTGATTTTATTCTAGCCATACAGCTTTTAGTCTTTTGTTATGAGAGACAAATACTGAGAAACAAAGTGTTCATTTCAGGTAATCAGTAATTAGTAGTAGGTTGCTTTGCTGCAATTTTTAGGCATTAGTTACGCACAACCATGTTGATCCATTTACGCTTAATGATGTCTAATGCTTAATGCGCACTAACTTAGCTATACAATCCACAGCATAGGTCCTGTATATTGGAGCTTCAGTGGTGGAAGAAGTATTCAGATCCTTTACTTAAGTAAAAGTACTAATACCACACTGTGAAAATACCCCACTACAAGTAAAAGTCCTGCATTCAAAAACTAATTACCAGCAAAATGTACTTAAAGCATCAAAAGGAAAAGTACTCATTCTGCAGAAGAATGGTCAGTGTTTTACTATTATGTTGTTGGATTAATATTATTTACTTATGTAAATATAATAATGTAATAATCTAATTTTAACTACTTTATATACTGTTGGGTTCAGTTCATCAGAAAAATTCCATTTCAAAATCACCAAATTTGGAGATACATGTTTTTCACCGGACAAGAAGGGTATGAAAAATTGTAATCTGAAAAGTAATTAGTAATTGAAGCTGTCAAATAAATCTAGGGGAGTACAAAGTACAATATTTGCTTCTGAGATGTCGTAGAGTAGAGTAGTATAAAGTTGTATAAAATGGAAATACTCAAATGAAGTACCTTGAATTTGTACCACTCTCGAGTGTGATATACGCAAACAGTGGTTCACAGGCTGTTGGCTTTCCTGCTACTCAACAATGACAAAATGGAGATTCTTTGTCTCTCTGTCACTAGGAAGTCCCAGACAGGTTCAAAGTCTTGATGTAACTGTTGATGCTGATCGTACTTTCCAGAGCCACATCAGCAACATAACTAAAACTCCCCTTTATTGTCTAAAAGTACTGGCAGAGAACACTGAAATAAAATCAAAAACTCTCTCTTCCACATTTGATCAGCTTTGATTTATTGTAGTTGTCTATCAAAACACTGTGTGCATGTAATGCAGCATATTTTTAATGTTCTTTGCTTCGATATGAAATACAGTGCATTTCCCTTGGAGGTTTGCTTGCTTGCTTGTTATGGAGCTTCCTGTATTTTATAAAATTATCCTATATATATAATACTATTATACAAAATTCTTCCTATATTATTTTAAAAAATGATGCTAAATGATGCTACGATTCCACCACTGTTCAAACTACTGTCCAAAGCTGTAGTAGTAGTAGGATCCCCAGTAGTAGTTTTGGTTTTAAATTACACTGACTGACAGACAGGAGAAGAAAATATGTCCTCCTGAGTGGCAACAAGTCTCAGATTCTTACTGGAAGAGATGTGAAACCTGCAGAGCAAGTACTCCAGTCTTGATTCTGACAGGTGGTATTTCCTCTTGCTATGTGTCAGTGCCACTGTGTACAGCGTCACTGCAGCTATGGAGTCTGTTGCTGAGATTAACCAAACACAACAGGGGATGAGGTAGGGGTTAGGTGTCCTGCCTAAGGGCATTTTTACTGACACAAGACAGTTTAAGGAATTAAACTTGCAGCCTACCTGCCACAGGAGCGACTATCTATAACCTCTAAGCCACACGCATATTGTGCAGCTCTTGTGCTGAATATGCAGCCAATTAGATAACAGACAACCATTTTTCATCGTTTTTAATCACACATTGTAACTATTCTGCCAGGTTCTGTAAAGTGATGCTTGTATGTGAAACCTCACATTCAAAATAAACCTGATTTATAACTATCTAAAATGAGGTGACTCAGAGGAAGGCCACATAATAGCGCTGAACACCACTTGGAAAATGGTAACTGAGGAAATTGGTTTCATATTTCTGATTTTCCAGAAATTTTCCAGAAAAAATTGAAATATCACTGTAACATTATACATATCATTTTCATCTTTTATCGTATCAATAATCTGTTAAATATAATAGCTTACATTACAATTGCAGTGGGGACTGTCTTTTACTACAATTACATACGTACATAATAATAATAATACTAATAATAATACATAATTTATGATTATTTTCTTCTGTGAGTTACACTCTCAGGTTAATGAACAATTAAAGTGTCTCACCTGCCTAAACTCAACTGACCTCAGGTTGTCCTTGCAGATACTGCACTTGTACTGCTGCTTTACTCCATACATGGTTTCTACAGTATCTGTTGACCTCTTCACTTTGTCAGACAGCCCCTCTGGCAAATAATGTTAGGCAGGTGTAATACCTTTGGTCGGAGTATGGTGTACCGGGGCTGCTGCTACGAGCCATCAGGTCCCTATATAACCAAAGTGAGAGCTGTGTCCGTATTCTCGGTACAAACACATTTTCGGTGGATGTTGGACTGCCAGGGTTCTCCCTTGTCACCAATTCTGTTTGTGATATTCATGTACAGGAACTCAAGGTGAGGATAAAATGGAGCGTGAGATGGACAGGTGGATTGGGGCTGTGTCAGCAGTACCGGACTGTTGTGGTGAAGGTGGAGCTGAGCTGGAAGGCAAAGCTTTTGATTTACCAGTCGATCTACATTCTAACCCTGTGTGAATGAGATCGCAGATACAAGCAGTGGGAATGAGTGTCCTCCGTAGGGTGGCTGGGTTCACCCACAGAGATAGGGGTAAGGATGCCAGACATCCGGAAGGAGCTCGCAGTAGAGCCACTGCTCCTTCGTGTTGATGCCTGAACCACCATTCGAGGTGGTTCAGGCATCTGATTAGGGTGCCTCCTGGGCACCTCCCCTTGGTGGTTTTCCGGGCACATCCAACTGGAAGGGCCCCCAGGGGTAGACCCAGAACACGCTGGAGGGATTATATATCTCATCTGGCTTGGGAACACCCAGAAGGAGCTGAAAAACGTTGCTGGGGAGCCTGCTGCCAGTCACAATTACATAGTTGTGGAGGTTCACACACAAGATTGTGAAGACTGGTGCAAGAACCATGCAACTAGTCTTAGACCATGTCAGCAACACAACAAGCTCTCCAAAATAAACAACAGAATACATTGTTTATCCATGCCATCTAGAATGACACATACGTAGAAGCTTTTTCTGATCGGACGCCCCTACCTTAAACCGCAGCTCAACTAATGACAGCCCTAGGCGTTTCCCAGGCCCAGAGGCCTGCAGTGTTTATAGATAAACAAGGTGCTGACAGCAACAGCAGTTCTGAGTTGGAACAAGACCTAATGCTTTGTGAAGAGCTTCTCCTCCTGAAATTGCATTGCACTTCTATCTACAGCAGTAATATCAACTCTTGTGTATAGCACATAGTGGAGTGGAGCTAGCACGAAAAAGTGCGGCTAAGCTTTTTGTCATTTCCATCGTCTTTGACACTCAAACAAACTATCTTTAGTTTCCA
The DNA here is from genome assembly GCA_008360985.2 of Macquaria ambigua. Classification (NCBI taxonomy): domain Eukaryota; kingdom Metazoa; phylum Chordata; class Actinopteri; order Centrarchiformes; family Percichthyidae; genus Macquaria; species Macquaria ambigua. The sequence goes on along the minus strand of VMKM01001123.1, from coordinate 19,142 downwards.
CCATTTTATTTGAGTGTCTGAATTCTCAGTGTAAAATTCATGCACCGCGACCGCATTGACCTAAAGAATTCCCACAGTGACACTAAAAAAGTGTCCATGGCATGTAAACCATCCTGCATTGCAATGTGTCACATTTAATAGATGGGAAATTGGACCTCTACACCTGTCAGTGAAGACACAAAATGATGCTAACAGTCAGAAACTGTGCAGTAAATTGAGTACAATTTGAGTAAATTGTAAATTGAGTACTGTGCAGTAAATTGAGAAAACTCAGTTTACTGCACAGTATAAAGGGAACAAACTGTGGGTGATTTTGGACACAGCAGTGTCTAGCTTCAGTCTTCAGACTTGAGCTAGATTAACGTGTTTGACAAGCATTGTTGAGATTTGGGAGGTGTGCTGTTTGTTGTTGACTGTTAACTGTTAAGAGTCTTGCTTAAGGGCAATGAATGTTGGGGCTTGACTTCCCAGCAGGCTTAATTTAGGTGTCATTTCTTGTACAATGTTGTCATTGCTTTGCTATCCCTAAATCATTCCTAGATACACTCTTTGTTAATTAATTTAGGTAATAAGGAGTTACGCATACAGAATAAAAGTGAGTCCCCTGTGCATTAACAGTGACTCTGTCTGCTACACCTTACAGTGGATTTATCTGGATTTAAATCTAGCTGCCACTGTGTTAAACACTGAGCCACTGTCTCCCTGGTGCTCTGTGTTATCATCTTACCTTTTAACTGTGTTTTCAAGTTGCTGCTTCTGCCATTTTCTAAGAATTGCCTTCTATGATTTGTTTAAGAACAACTACATTTTTTTTCTTCGATATTATCTATCTTCCTTCTTGTGAGCTAGTTATCTTCGTTCCCACATACCTACACGTATGAAGACAAATCAGATAAAATCAGACAAGGAAGCTGTGGGAATAATTAAACCTGTTGAGCCACTGCCAGCAGTGTGTGTCCCTTACAATATTTCAGGAAGTTTTTTGTGCAGCATGTTTCACATAGTTCCACGTACAGGTTTGACAGGCTCTACACTTCTATAATCAAGTTTCTATAATCAAGTGTGTTTCCTGAACACAGAGGGGACAGTTACATGAAAGGAGAGCTATGGTAAGGACGTTGATTTACATGTCTGTGAAAATGCTTATTTGTTGGGACTTTATTGAATAGTTTTTTTTAGTGTTGGTGTCTTTCAGGAATGAGCTCACTGAGGGAGCTGGTTGCTTAGAGTGTGATCTCTTTTCTCATTATGTAAAAATTTTCTATGGTGTCTTTTCAACAAACCATAGCTTTGTAAATTTCTGTGTGTGAGCATGTGAAATGATTGAGGTAACAGTGAAATAGTTTTCTCTAATAGACAGTCAGTTTGCTTTGACTCATCTGCATCTTTGTTGACTTAGGCTGCACAGTATTTGCTGTTAGTTTTCTGTATATTGTTGGCTTAGTGTTGTTACCAATGCTTTTGTGGACTGACAAAGGCAATACTAATCGCAGACAATTACTCCTTAACATTGAAGCGGGTCAAAATAAATCACATTTATTTGTCCTCTGGGATCAACATGTTTTTCTGAAAATTAGAATATACTCATTTAGAGTGTTTAATATATGTGATATTTCAGCAGGTTGACTTTAATATTGTTTATCATTACCAGAGCAGTTTTAGGTTAGTCCAGTCATTAATCTGGCAGAAGTAAAGGTGCCGTTTGCATAGTATTGACACACTATTTTCAATATTTGGCTGATTCTCTTATCCTCTGTGAAAGTGTAATTAGTGCAAAAACACTATAGTAAAATGACTGGATCACCAACATTACAAGTAGTCAATAATGACATTTGTACTGATATTCAGCTGTTACCCAGAATGACAACCTAAAATAAAATTAGATTATACAACTTTACTGATCCCTAGGTAGGATATTTAGCATTACAGCAGCACAAGAACAAACCAGAGAGATACGGATAAGTAATATATGTGTAACAATAAATCAAAGTATGTCACTGTAAACCAGTGTATAGAAATATAACACTTGAAAACTAGTAATGCAGTTTCCTGATATTCCAGGTCAGTAGTAAATAATATATGAAATATATATATATGTATATATGAAATTGCATAGTAAATATTTATGTATAATAAATCTAATCAAGCATAATTTGAAAATAATATAAATATAAAAACTATAATATTAACACCAGTTAACACCAATATTCTTTAAAACTCCCAATTTCTCAATCACCAACATTAGAAATGACTAAAGATTAGAGCATTAGACACTGCTATATGATTATTTTTATTTTAAAATATATATCTGTCATGTGTTCTCCCTATGCCTGCGTTGGTTTTCTCCAGGTTCACAGTCCAAAAACCTTCAGGTTGGGTTAACTGGTGACTCTAAATGGCCAGACTTTTATATTCTCAGGAACTCCGTCTAATCCTGCATTTATTTTGTTTAAACCTTTATTATGAAGATCTTTTAATGTGCACTTTTCAAGCACTTTGAAAGGTGCTATGCAAATAAGGTTTGTTATTACTTTTTATTATTTTTATTATTGACTGTTTATTGACTATTTTTTAAGGGAAACTTGGCAAAGAAGGCAGCAAAATGACAAAGCTAAAAGAACATCAAACAAGTAACTATTGTCAAAGCCAAACTCCAAACAGCCATAAAGCGCGAGGCAAAATAATGTTTCATATCCAAATACGAACATTCAAAATCACATAAAAGAGAAAGTAAAGAAACCAGCTAAGGCTAAAACCATATAATTTGTCAAAACAAAGCAGCTTGTTGAATCCGTCACAGGAATGTATGAAGAGAGAATAAGAACATATGAAGGCTTATAAGAAAACAAGTCCCACAACTTCTATGGTGCCAGTTATTATAATTATATACAATTATTATAGAGAATTACATGGAATCCTTATAATCTATTATATCTCTATATCAAATATCTTATATTATATAAAAATTCTTCAATTCTGTCATAGAACTATCTTTCCATTTATTCTTGATTGACTATATTGTTGCCATTTATTTTAAATATATTCAAGTCTACTTTGGATTACATGTTGATTTATTGAATCCATTATTGTAACTTTTTCTTACATATATATGGTAGCCTGTCTATGGTCCTCTTTTAAAGGTTCTGGATGTGATTCTATATAACTGTGTTTCTAATTCTGTTTCATTTCACAATAATATATGTGGAGATTGTGATCACATGATTTGGGTTCTCTATATCACGCCTGTGACCTGTTCTCCTACGCAACCTGTTCTCTTACTTCACTTACTGAAAATGTTTGAATACATTTTAATACCAAAAGGTTTTAAGTTGGTCCAGAGCTAATCCTTTTTTTGGTGTGCAGCAAACCCTTTCTTCATTTTTAAAACTTTTGCTTACGAGTATCTGAAATGGAGCCCCAAAACTGACGAAATGTCAGTAGTAAAAGGTCAAAAATATATAATCAAAATACATCAATAAATAATGCCTAAATAATTAAAATGGAGTGTAAAAAGAAATATAAAACCTCATGCTTTTCCTTCTACCTGCAATCAGATGGTAATCTTTTATTTTTACTATTAAAGCTCTTAACTTTCACTAACTCGTTTTGCTTTTCAAGTTTTCCTTAGTTAATCCTATTTTTTGGATCTTGGCACACATTTAATAATTTATGTAATTCCTATTAACCCCCAGCAACATTTCTTATTTTCCTCACCACATTTCCAATTTCCTAATGCTTATATTATATTGAGAGCAGTGTGTCCACTGTCCATGTGTGGCTAGGGCCAGGGGTGTGTATGTGTGAGTGTGCAATGGAGATTTGTCCCTCGATTTGTCCCTCGAAAATTCTGTCTGTTAGTGACGACGCAGAAATTATAACTATTAGTAAATGTCTGAAATCTTAATTTACTCCTCACTATTGCGTTAACTATTAAGTGTCTACCATATAGGGAGCAGTGAGTGAACAAGGGAGTGATTTCAGACACAGTCCTCTGTTGCTAGCTAGCTTACCTGAACACACAGGTAGCACACTTTACACCAGCCTTTTTAGCTAACTACCCAGCTGAAGCTAACTTTTATCATAAACCTACAGCAGCCAGTGCACATAATATTAATCATACTGAACTGCATACTGCTGTAGTATCACTGTACAGTATAAACGCTTGTAAAAGTAGCTAAATCATTTTAGCCGGCAAGCTAATCTACTACAAGCCAAGCTGTAGTTTAGTTTATGACATTGTAACATTTTGCACTTTTCTGATAATCTTTCACTGCTTTCTGTCAGTTTCTGGGTTCCATAATCGGCTGCATCAGGGACAGATAACTAAATACTTTTTTTAATCATGATAAAAGTGAGGTCGAGTTTGCTATGATTGAAGGATGTAAAATGCAGGATGTCTTGAAATAATTATCTCTAGCTCACAACAGAGAGATTCTTTTTTACCCAGACTAATCAGACGTTAAATCATGTGACAACAGTTCTTTTGTTAAGTGCTGCACCTGTGAACCAACTGGTGTTCCCTCACACTAATAGCTTCTAATGACATGTCACTGCCATTAATGTCCTCTCTGCCATGACAATGCTGACAGTTCACATCACGTCTTTGTGCCTCGTAAATGACGCACAGTGCACACAAACACATTAAATTGTGTGTGGGAAATACACGAATGATGAGATGTACTCTTCTTAGGATACATTTTTAAGTATATTTATGCATCTCTCCCTCACTTCCAATTCTGAACAGGTCTCCATTCTGGCATCTTAGACATTATAAATCTTCTTCTGGTGTGCCATCCAGCAACACTCGATCTTGTTGACTCACAGACAACACTATGTGGAAGCTTCTCTGTCCGATGCAGTTAAAGTTACATTGAGGACCTGCCATTAAAGGTGTGTATGCTGTAAACAATGAGAGGTTTGTGTTTATTGTCTCTAAATAAAAATCTGATATCTATGTCACACTTAGCTTGGATATGAGTCAGGAGCACAAATGCGCCAGACGTCTGTGTCTCCTGGGTTCACCCAAATAACATAAAACATGTACTCTCACTCTCTGGCCATGCTGATAGTTTTGATTTTATTTGCCCTGGTTTTTTAGATCTTACAACAGTATAGAATGAAATTTCATGTTGTTTCATGAATGTTTTATATGTTTTCAACGCTTGCTGAGTCATCTGCAGCTCCCACACACACACAGTGCGGTGTTTGTTTCACATTATACAAAGCATAGAGACAGAGCACATTTAATTCCCGCCCACACCGGAGGGGAAAACTGACTTGGCTTAGTATTGTGTGAAGGTGCCTCGTCATTTCGGTCAGAAACATGCCTTAAAGCTGCTGTGTGGTGGGATGCACTACCAACAGGGTAAAGAACCCAGAACTAAGTTTTTATAAGCTGCCGAACCGAAAAACTGAGCTTTTAAGAAGACAAAAGTGGATACAGATGTGAGGCATTTAGCCTAAAACTGACATTTGGATATTTGATTGGTTAACTATATTGCTGTAAGCTAAGCTAAAGCATTTTGACAGCATGAAACTTGTGTAGTTGAATGTGGCTAACTACCCAAATGGCCCCCACTGACAGACTCAGTTTCCAAAAGCGCAGACATGAGCTTTTAAAGGCCTGTTTGTTACATTCTAAACTTACCAAAAGAGACATCCTCTGTCTCACAACACTTCGTCTGGTCAACTGTTTTTTTTTTCTGGCCCAGACTGGGTTTGAACATTGTTTGATTTTTTAAAAAGTTTTTTTTTTTTTTTTATTAAAACCTACCTCCATTTTTGTTACAATTGTACTATTTTTTGTTGTTGATGTGATTAGTGATAGTTTTATATCACATTTTCAGAATGTCTTTTACAATATACAGTTTACCTCAATGTTGACAGATACTTGTACTATTTTTTTTCAAAAGGCCAGTTTGAGGCTATATGTTTTATAGAACGTTCTCTTTGTGTCTTTTTATATGTAATTTTTTATTCACATTTTGTCAACCTTGACAACATGTAGCGCTCATTCTAGATGGGGGAGCTGCGAAATACATAGTTAACTGTTATGAGCGCATAATAAAGGATTTATTAACCTTAATAAGGCATTGTTCTCGCTTTAGATCCAGTAGATGCAAAATGCATAGTTAACTGTTAATAAGTGCATAGTTAACTGCTAATAAATGAATAATTAAGTATTTTTTATCCTTAATAAAGCAGCAAAAAAAAAAAGCTTAGTAAAGGCTTAACAATGACAGAATAGGTAAGTTAGTAAGACTCAATAAATTAATTTGTAATGCTATTATAAACAATTATAAGAAACTCATAAGGCTTTTATTAACGTTCTTAAGCGTCTTTAAATTAACAAGTTTCTTAAAAGTGCTTATAGATGTCATGTAATCTAACAATAAATGTTTATGATGGGATTATTAACACATATAGTCTTATTGACACATAATAATGTTAATAAGTATCTTATAAAGACTTACCTATCAACTAACGCTCATTACAAGGACCTTAATATAAAGTGTTCAGTAGTAGACGTCAGTGTTATGACTAATGTGAGAAGATCCACACCCATTGTCTGTGAAGCAATACATACAGCAGGCAGTGAAGTAAAGGTGCAAGTAAAGCTGGTTGGAATGACCAAATAATTTCTTTGTCTTTCTTCTGTCCCTCTCTACCTTTCTTGAAAGGAATGGCAATATCTAAGAATGGTTGGACCATCTTTGCCCTTGTAGTGACACTTCTTATTTTGGAAACAGGAAACTTCAGTGAAGTTTCAAGTCCTGTTTTCCCGGTAAGTCCAGTGTATTTACGCTACTGAACAGAAAATATGGGACTTGTGCCTGATCACAGGTTTTGATAAATAACACAAAGCCATTATTTGAACCTGATACCATTTTTTTGTCTCAGGTGCCCTATGAAGAAGAACAGTTTCTACCTCACACCAGAGCAAAAAGGAATGGTTAGTCCGATTAAGTAATATTATTGAAAATGATATGAAAATGAATAGTTTGACATTTTGGGAAATTGTATTTGCTTTCTCGCTAAGAGTTAGATGAGAATATCAATACCACTCTACATTAAGCTACAGCCAGGAGATTAGCTTAGCGTTTCTAGTAAGGGGGTCACAGCTAGCCTGGAGTCTTGTTGTTGTGTTGTTGTGAGGTTGCTGCCAGCAAAGTTTCCAGGAAGTCACTGCACCCAACTAAGAAATAGCCAAAATCCCCCTTAAAACCTTGTTTTTTTAACTTTGGTTTTTGTACGGACTAAACAAACGAGATGCAACATGTTAATTAGGGAACTTTAGAGTTGGGAGGCGGATGTTTTCACCTTTGGATAGAGCCAAGCTAACAGTTTTCCCCTGTTTCTGATCTTTATGCTAAGCTAACTGTCTCCTGGATGTAGCTTCATATCAGCAAGAAAGTGAATAAGCGTATTTCCCAAATTATCGACCTATTACTTTGTATATCATATATGTATGATTGTCAAAAATTCACATTGTTTTTTTTATTCTTATTATTTCAATCTTTGTAGTGCTTACAGGCCAGTGGAATTACATTATGGATGCTGTAGAGAATGCCTCTAATGTAGAAACATTTGAGTGGATTCGGATGAACACCTTTAGGCTACAAAATAAATTGCATTAAATATCAACATATACACCAGTCTTACAAGTCTCCGATAGATGGGCACTTTTCAGTCTGAGCATACAATTGATTATCAATTATAAATATACAACCACCTTCCTCAGTGTAGCCTTACTAGAATTAACCAGAAAAGAGGAAAAAACTCAACTCATTAAACAAAAATGACCGACAATAAATAAAAAGAGCTATGGACACCAGTCGCAACAAACGCATTAAGCTACACAGCATTAAACTAAATAGCCTGACACTTCTTATAGAATCAACAGTACACACACATATTAAAGCAATGGAGATACTAAAGCAATAAGCCCTAAGAGGCCTTGGTTTACAGTGATTTTAGAACAGCTAAGGGGTGTTTTTAAGCACGACGCAAATCACTGTAAACCACTGCCTCGAGTGACTTTGTGATAGTCATTCCTCTTCCACTGGATTTGTTTCTCGACTTTTCCAGCTATTCAGTTCCTCTCTGACTAATTTCAGCGTGTCTCCTTTCTTTTTATCTTCCTCCTCTGTCCTGTCCATCTCTTTCAACCACTAATCCAAGCTAAGCCCTCCCAGTAAATCAAAAATCCACACCAAAATCTGACATTTTGAAACAGTTTGTTTGGCGCAGTAATACTGATGTAATGCCATCACAGTGTGTTTATAGAGTATTTTACAATGGCTTCGAAACTATCCATTTTATAATGCAGTTTTTACAGACCATGTAGCGCGCACACACACACACACACAATATGTTACTAGGCAATGCAGTGGTTGTTGATGTTCTCCACTGGAGAGAGAGTTACAATATATGAGCTCCTTAATCTGCTTTAGGTTCAACAACTAGTTCATTCTCAAAGCATAATATAACCAGTCTACTCAGCCTCTCTGTGGAACAAATCAGTGATTAATTAAGGTAGATGCAATCATTTTTAACCTTGCTGACGTACAATAATGCCAATCATAACCCATAATGACGTGATCCTTAATTTTATTGCATTGCTCTGCATTGTTGTACTATTCATTAACTGCTAGTCCCGGGCCGGGTGTGACCGCACCCCCCACACTCGGCCAGTGAACGCAAACATCAAACATGTACATTTTCCAGAGTGTCAGCTGAGTGGCTCTGCTGCAGCTGCTGATTTGACATCCCCTTATATGAGCAACTTTTTTAAAGTTGATATGGCAAAGCTGATATGGAGATAAAATGTTGTTTCTGCTGCCCCCAAGTATAAAAAAAAACAGATATTGCAGGTTTAAAAAGACTGGGCATAGTAGAACACCAGCACACACAACATGTCAATAAAACACAAGTGACAAAAGTATAAATAAATGTAAACCAGTAAGAGTCACTACTGTAGTGAAAAAGATATGATCCCTCACTGGCTTCCCACCCTGTGCTCAATGAAATGCCTGGCTAAAGACCTCCGCAGGGAACTGAACCTAGTGTCCTGTAAGATTAAATACATTTTTGACAGACTTCGTATGCCAGTAATATTTGTGTGCCACTTTCACTGCATATGTTCATGTCCATAGATTTAACAAAGATCAAATGCATATTTCCTTTTGAAGATTGCAGCGGCTAATACCGCTGAATAAAACTCTGGTTGTATAGTAGCCCCCCAGGCCTTAAATATGTGAAATTCAGTGTGATTTTTAAAGAACTCTCAGCCGTCCCAGGAAACACAAATTTAAGTTTTACCTTCAGCACCGCGTCTAAATTATATGCGCAGTGATCTCTGTACAATGGTATGCCCTGAAACCAAAAAAGACCCTAAATCATGTTGTATTTTTCCTACAGCACAGCTAGCTCTGGTTGAGTACTCAGTGGATGTGGAGCTGAATGTTACCGATATCGAGACGGTGGACTACCTTAAGAGTCTCCTGAGCAACGGCAGCTTTTCCCTGACCTTAGGTCCCACTGTGAATGCCACACACATTGGCATCACCACAGGTAAGAATGGAGCTTCCTCTGGTCTGAACACCATGGGTGCTAATTTTGAGAATCAAGGCACAGGGTGCCAAGTGTAAGAGTATTTTCTGTGTATATTGCCATTTTCTTTCATGAAAACCTTTCTCATATTAGAGATAATTTTACAGTTTCTTACAAGAATGCCTGTGGCCAGTCATTTCCTTTGCATCAAGTGTTTACTGTGTAATTTCTCACCTGTTAACTCCAGATATCTGGAGGAAGTGATACAGCAGCTGAAGTGCACCTGCTCTCTTAACCCCCATCACCACTAAAGTGTTTAAGTTTATTAGTAAAATACATGAAGAAGCTGTGTACACACAATTACAAAGTTAACTTTCGATCCACGGTGTAAATTGACAGCTTACTACTAAAACAGACGTTATCACAGTAATCGGTGTCCTTAACATGAAAAGTGAATCAAAGAAAAGTTATTTTCCATTGTAGTATTAGTTTGATCTCACTACTATCTTTGACACTACTATTTTAATCCAAAGACTTTAATATTTAGTTGGCCTATAGGTCTTGTACTGATTTTCTTTCTTCTTCATGAATAGAAATGTCTATTTTTCCATTTTAATCTTTTGAAACAAACATTTTGTCATGGGTTACACAAGGGTCCGTTTTTGGACATTGTTCCCTGCTTGGGAACAATAGAAGGATACATAATATATCACACACATTTTTCTCTCAATCCTACAAACAAATGGCATCAATTACTTGATGTCAAGAAATGTTTTACAGGAACACTACTCAACTACTTCAGTACTTAAATCACTTAATTGCCTCCCAGTTCAATACATAATCCAGTTCCATTCTGCTAATGATCTATGAAGCACCCTGACACATTTCTGAGACATTTTTGACCAGCTCATGAGATACAGTCCAATCTGACCTCTCAGGTCATCAAGTGGTGGTTTTCTAGCTGTACCTAGAATAATACAGAGATTTGATGAGGGTGCCCTCTGGACCAAACTGCCTGATGAACTGAGATGATAACTGAGTCCGTGTTCAAAAGCAAAACAAACAAAATGAGAAAAAGAAGCAATAGCCCCAACACAATATGTTAGCCAAGGACCAGGGTACCAATACAGCAATTTAAAAATAGAAGGCCCCCTCCTAAGGGTCACCAGATAAATCTGAGAGGTTGTGAGATGATTAATGGGAGAGGAAAGAAGAAAAGACAAATTTCTGACACACAAATCTGTTTTCATATTTGGTCTTTTCTCTAATCTTTGCTTTTTTGTGTGAAATATTGGATGCTTTGATAACCTCTTTGAGCCTCAAACTGTTATTTAAATGACACCATCTTGAAAGTTTAGAGCAGAAATGTCTCTTTCGTAGAACTGCTAACAACTTATAGACACAGTATGAAACATTACAAGGGACCCCATGTATATGGTACTTTTTGTAAGGGGTCACAAGCAAAAAAGGTTGGGAACCACTGGTTTAATCTTAACAATGTGTTGTGTTTTATAAGTTTATAATATGCTTTTATGTAAAATCTTAATCTGTAAAATAACTAGTGACTATATCTGTCAGATAAATGTAGTGGAGTAAAAAGTGAAATATGTCCCTCTGAAATGTAGTGGAGTAGAAGTATAATACATGAAATGTAAATACTGAAGTACAGTACAAGTACCTCAAAATTGTAACTAAGTACAGTACTTGAGTGAATCTACTTAGTGCAGGCTGTAACGACTTGGACATTCACACTTCACTGTTACCATGAGGTTAAGGTGCTGGCTTTCACCTTTAATTTGATGAGGTTTACTTTCAGACTGGGTAAACAGTGTAGGAAATGTAGCTAATTCATTGTCCTGGTGCATGTTTAAATACCTTTAAAGATAATCCACACTTGAACCTCAGTCAGTTGTTTCAGGTGAAATCCGGTGAGCTTGAGTACAGAACCAACAGAATAGAAAATGTGCCACTGTCCAAATACTTCCGAAGTGCACTGTATGTCAACAGAAACGTTCTTCCTGGGCTTCACAGACAGGGCACTAGCAAGGCCTGTGCACACATGCACAAGTTAAAGTTCAACAAGGAACAGTATAAAGTCCTGCATCACTGGGCAGCATAGGGGCCCCTACCCTGCCCAGTGACTGCAAAGAACATAGTTGGTCTTTCAATGATTGATGATGAATTGTGTTTCATTTATATCAAGTAGCCTGTGAATATATTAAACTACTGCATATCTTTTAACCCTTTAGTCTCTTTCAACCCATTTTTTTTTAGTGTGCTACCCGAATGGTACCAACTTCCAGTGCAGATGTGAGGATCAGTATGTTTGGTCATATCAAAACTGTATTACATACGGAGCCTGTGATGAGATCATTGACGGCACATGTGGGTGTATCAACAGTATACCATCTAATGGGCAATACTGCCAGCCAAATAAAGGTGACAGAGACTTATTTATGGCTTAATATTAAAGGTGTACTTAAACATTTCAACAGCATCTTGATGATTTCATTCTATTTGTAAAACGCTGCATCATTAAGTCTTGTAATAACACGCATTTTCTTGTTCTTTTGCCTGCTAGAAGCTGTCCAGCTGTATGATTACATAATTGAAGTAGAAATCAGCGTCAGTGACATCACACTGCTAGAACACCTAAAGGACACTGTGGAGGACATTAGTTTTCCTGTTAGACTCAGCAACACAATCAACATCACACAAATTGACATAATATTTACTGGTAAGAATATAATACTTGGCCATGTAATCTGTATGTGATTATTAGGAAAATAAATGATAACATACTTTTGAAAATAAAAATGTGATTTTAACAATTTGCTTTACTGAAGATGACCTCATATTCTACCTAGGCCTAATGTAGGAATACGTACATGAAGAAGTATAACTAAAAATACGAACATGGCAGTTCATTCTTGACCTTTTAGAACGGAATATCCAAAAAGAAAAGAAAAAAAGGATCATAGGTCCACTTACTAGCATTCAGAGCTTTCAACTGCATCTCACAGTATTCATTCTGCAAATGGAGTTAGCTCAGGTGTCATCACATGACCTAGATTTGGAACAAAATGAGGACAATAATTGTTTCTAATTACACTCTCTTTTTCAACAGTACCTCCAGTTGTTTATGATTACCAGATTTTCATTGAGGTGAACACTACAGACGCAGATCAACTGAGAAACATCTTGGAAAACATCACTTTCCCCGTCCAAATCAGCAGTCAAATAAACATCACAGATGCTGACATCACTACAGGTAAGCCCTCAGAGAGCAGAATTTGTTATAGTGTCTCAAACATTTTAGCTTTTTATAAGAGAAAATGTTGTTCTTTCTAAAGTTTGCAGCCAACATGACAATGAGTTCCAGTGCCGCTGTGAGGAAGACTACCTGTGGCCTTGTGACAAGTGTGCCACCTATGGGAAATGTGATGGTGATACAAACAACACATGTGGGTGCATCAAAGCTATTCCCACAGATGGACAGTATTGCCAGTCAATAAACCTCCAAGGTGAGTCCCATGGTCACACACTAATCCCAGTTTTAATGCCCAAATTCATGTATTTTTTCAAATGTTTTTAAATATTTTCTACTTGATATGTTCTAGTGTTGAAAGTGATTGTGAGTGTGTGACTCTCCTTTGTTATATTCTTGTTTTTTTATTTCAGTGTGTCCTTAAATGGATTTGTTTCTATTTTTCTTTTACCTCATGAATGCTTATTTTGAGAGAAGTGTCTAGACTTTGACACCTTTTCACTAACCAATCTTTGTTTCTGTCTACAGACTTTTCAGTGTGTCCTCTGACAACAACTTCACCATCAACAGGTAAAGCTGAAAAGATGCTGCTGGTTTTAATCAGAAAATTGCGGAGCCCCAGAGTGGCCATAGAGAGAAAATAAAATCTATATATCAAGGACACATTTTACTTCTCAAACAACAGCGGCGATATCCATTGTTCTGAAACAATAGCTAAGAGATAGTCACATGTATCGCGGCCAATAAGTTTGTTGTTGTTGCTATTTTTCTATAGATACATAAAGCTTAAACAGAGGGGGCAAAAAATACAACTGAGGGGGCTAAGCCCCCTTAAGACCCCTCGTGGCACCAAGCCCGATTGCATCTCAACTGATAAATATTGGTTAGTTTACTAGATTAGGATATCACTCAGTGTGTTTGCTATAGCAGAGGCTTATTAACACGTGGATGCAGTGAGCTACCAAGTGTGCCAACTGTTCACTGACAATTAATGACTAAACTATATAATCAACCTTAACTTGGCATCAATTTCTTCACCATAATAAAGCCTACATTGAACGCATAGGTAGGCTATCAACACGGAACTGGGTACGTCTTAATCCAAGTATACCCACCGTGCGTAAAGACGCACGCAACTCATTCAACAACACCGTTAGCTATCCCCTAAATCAGGACTTCTCAAAGTCCGGACCTCGGTCCGCATTCGGACCGAACGGCAAGTAAATCCGGACCCAGCCCATACCTCGTGTTATGAATACAATACATTATGAAGTGTAACGTTTTCTATTTTCAAATACATAAATACAATATTGATCAATAAATTGTTAGTGGCATTGAATATACAGTGTAGCTGGAAATCATTCACAGCAATCATCCAGATGAATGTGGTTTTAATGTGGCTTATCAATCTGTTTTCTGACAACTTGCCAGACAGTCATAGCTTATTCCAACCTTCTGCCCTGAAGGCATATTAGGGCTAGTTAAAAACAATGCAAATATTCGAGTAAAGGTCCACGGTAATTGCATGAACATGATCAATTTAGAATGTAAGAGAGCAAACCCATAGACAATGGAGCAACTGAATGTTTTAGAAAATAAGAAAAAACATATATAAACAGCTGGCATATAGCTCTTTTTTTATTTTATTTAGGGGATAGCTAACGGTGTTGTTGAATGAGTTGTGTGCGTCTTTACGTGTAGTGGGTATACTTGGATCAAGACGTGCGCACAAATGAACCAAAATGTGGGAATGAATTGTATCTTGTGCGCACGCAATAGCATTTCGAGCGCTCGATGTAGTCAAACGTGGCCTCCATACATATTTTTTTCTCTCTATGGCCACTCCAGGGCTCCGTAGAAAATAAAACACACGAACTAGAATCGTGTTCACCTATGATCCATTTGATGCATATTACACTTTTCTTTTCTCTCAACATGATCAAACTAAGTTAACGTGTCCAACTGTCATTTATTTTCTGCCTCTGCAGCTCCTCCAGTTGTTTATGATTACCAGATTTTCATTGAGGTGAACACTACAGACGCAGATCAACTGAGAAACATCTTGGAAAACATCACTTTCCCCGTCCAAATCAGCAGTCAAATAAACATCACAGATGCTGACATCACTACAGGTAAGCCCTCAGAGAGCAGAATTTGTTATAGTGTCTCAAACATTTTAGCTTTTTATAAGAGAAAATGTTGTTCTTTCTAAAGTTTGCAGCCAACATGACAATGAGTTCCAGTGCCGCTGTGAGGAAGACTACCTGTGGCCTTGTGACAAGTGTGCCACCTATGGGAAATGTGATGGTGATACAAACAACACATGTGGGTGCATCAAAGCTATTCCCACAGATGGACAGTATTGCCAGTCAATAAACCTCCAAGGTGAGTCCCATGGTCACACACTAATCCCAGTTTTAATGCCCAAATTCATGTATTTTTTCAAATGTTTTTAAATATTTTCTACTTGATATGTTCTAGTGTTGAAAGTGATTGTGAGTGTGTGACTCTCCTTTGTTATATTCTTGTTTTTTTATTTCAGTGTGTCCTTAAATGGATTTGTTTCTATTTTTTTTTTACCTCATGAATGCTTATTTTGAGAGAAGTGTCTAGACTTTGACACCTTTTCACTAACCAATCTTTGTTTCTGTCTACAGACTTTTCAGTGTGTCCTCTGACAACAACTTCACCATCAACAGGTAAAGCTGAAAAGATGCTGCTGGTTTTAATCAGAAAATTACGGAGCCCCAGAGTGGCCATAGAGAGAAAAAAAATCTATATATCAAGGACACATTTTACTTCTCAAACAACAGCGGCGATATCCATTGTTCTGAAACAATAGCTAAGAGATAGTCACATGTATCGCGGCCAATAAGTTTGTTGTTGTTGCTATTTTTCTATAGATACATAAAGCTTAAACAGAGGGGGCAAAAAATACAACTGAGGGGGCTAAGCCCCCTTAAGACCCCTCGTGGCACCAAGCCCGATTGCATCTCAACTGATAAATATTGGTTAGTTTACTAGATTAGGATATCACTCAGTGTGTTTGCTATAGCAGAGGCTTATTAACACGTGGATGCAGTGAGCTACCAAGTGTGCCAACTGTTCACTGACAATTAATGACTAAACTATATAATCAACCTTAACTTGGCATCAATTTCTTCACCATAATAAAGCCTACATTGAACGCATAGGTAGGCTATCAACACGGAACTGGGTACGTCTTAATCCAAGTATACCCACCGTGCGTAAAGACGCACGCAACTCATTCAACAACACCGTTAGCTATCCCCTAAATCAGGACTTCTCAAAGTCCGGACCTCGGTCCGCATTCGGACGGAACGGCAAGTAAATCCGGACCCAGCCCATACCTCGTGTTATGAATACAATACATTATGAAGTGTAACGTTTTCTATTTTGAAATACATAAATACAATATTGATCAATAAATTGTTAGTGGCATTGAATATACAGTGTAGCTGGAAATCATTCACAGCAATCATCCAGATGAATGTGGTTTTAATGTGGCTTATCAATCTGTTTTCTGACAACTTGCCAGACAGTCATAGCTTATTCCAACCTTCTGCCCTGAAGGCATATTAGGGCTAGTTAAAAACAATGCAAATATTCGAGTAAAGGTCCAAGGTAATTGCATGAACATGATTAATTTAGAATGTAACAGAGCAAACCCATAGACAATGGAGCTACTGAATGTTTTAGAAAATAAGAAAAAACATATATAAACAGCTGGCATATAGCTCTTTTTTTATTTTATTTAGGGGATAGCTAACGGTGTTGTTGAATGAGTTGTGTGCGTCTTTACGTGTAGTGGGTATACTTGGATCAAGACGTGCGCACAAATGAACCAAAATGTGGGAATGAATTGTATCTTGTGCGCACGCAATAGCATTTCGAGCGCTCGATGTAGTCAAACGTGGCCTCGATACATATTTTTTTCTCTCTATGGCCACTCCAGGGCTCCGTAGAAAATAAAACACACGAACTAGAATCGTGTTCACCTATGATCCATTTGATGCATATTACACTTTTCTTTTCTCTCAACATGATCAAACTAAGTTAACGTGTCCAACTGTCATTTATTTTCTGCCTCTGCAGCTCCTCCAGTTGTTTATGAATACCTCATTTCTGTTGAGTTGAACATCTCAGATGCTACAGTAGTGAATCAACTGAGGGCCATTCTGAACAACATCAATTACCCCATCAGCATCAACAACCAAATACAAGTATCTGACGTCAACATTTCTACAGGTAAAAATAATAAGCTGAGGTCAATCATATTTCAGCTGTACATAAATAATGCACAGTACCAGAAAAATAGAACCTATTGCTTTTAAGACTGTACATCCTCGGTTTTCAAATGTATATTCCCTGCATAATTGGAAGCTGAAAAGTTAGTTTGTGCAACAACAACAATAAAAGATTTCTTTGTAGATGATCCTCATATTTTCTATCACTATCCGCAGTTTGCTCTCCGAGCAGTGGTGGTTTCCAGTGCAGATGTGAGGATCAGTATCGTTGGTCATGTGACCAGTGTTTAATGTACGGATCCTGTGACAACATCACTGACGACACATGTGGATGTATCAAAGTCATTCCTCCTGATGGACAATACTGCCAGCCTGTCGATCAGCACAGTAAGCAGTTTTGCACTAGCTGTGGAAATAAGCAGAAAGTGGTACTTAACAAAGAAGTGCCAGTGTCCATATTTGTTTGCATTTCATATCTACTTCTCTCTTTTTATCTTTACAGACTTTACAGTTTGTCCTGTTACAACACCCACTCCACCACCAGCAAGTAAGACTGAGACTAAGACAGTGCTAAACAACAACAACAATTATTGTAACATAAGTCTTGTATTAATTGTTGGGTGTTTATTCTGTACTACACTAAGTGTAAATACCAGTAAGTTTTTGGATATATCCCCAATATTTTTCCACCATTTTTGTCAACTAATTCATTCTGATTCATTGTGCTTCTGGTATGTGATCAGAGCTTTGACGGTTAGAGAAGTCTTGCAATTTTTCTTGGTGTCATGTTTTCTTGGTATTTCAGCAAACAACAGTTTTTGTTTTTTATTGCACATTTAAAATCACAGACACCACAACTGTTGCAACAACGCAGAACACTACAGCAATCTTAACACCAACCCCTACTGCCATAACTGGTATGTTTTAATAATCACATATATTTCAAATAGAATATTGACTTTGACTTTACTTCAGATCATGTTGAAACGTTTAAGATTTTGCTAAAATCAATCATGTCACTACAACATCTACAACCACCACAACAAGTAATGTAATAAAGAAATAATACTGGCTTATTTTATGTCTATATTGCTATCAACTCCCATGCATGGCATTGCAAATAATAGTGGAATCAATTGTGTATGGTTAGTCCAATGAATTAATTTTAACAAACTGATATTTAAAGACTCAACACCTGTTGCTACAACAGATCTTAACACTATGACCGCTGTATGCACCATTAACAACTGTAACAAGTAATTGTGAGTTGTGATGCCATTCAGTGTTGTAACAAACATTTAAAGCCTTACAATGGGTGTTTTATGGTTCAGTAATTTTCACCAGCAAGTAAGACTGAGACTAAGACAGTGCTAAACAACAACAACAATTATTGTAACATAAATACTTCAGACCAAACATCTAGTTGTTACATTATACCATATTTCTTTTAATATCTCCCTACAGGTCCACCCATTGTTTATGAATACCTCATTTCTGTTGAGTTGAACATCTCAGATGCTACAGTAGTGAATCAACTGAGGGCCATTCTGAACAACATCAATTACCCCATCAGCATCAACAACCAAATACAAGTATCTGACGTCAACATTTCTACAGGTAAAAATAATAAGCTGAGGTCAATCATATTTCAGCTGTACATAAATAATGCACAGTACCAGAAAAATAGAACCTATTGCTTTTAAGACTGTACATCCTCGGTTTTCAAATGTATATTCCCTGCATAATTGGAAGCTGAAAAGTTAGTTTGTGCAACAACAACAATAAAAGATTTCTTTGTAGATGATCCTCATATTTTCTATCACTATCCGCAGTTTGCTCTCCGAGCAGTGGTGGTTTCCAGTGCAGATGTGAGGATCAGTATCGTTGGTCATGTGACCAGTGTTTAATGTACAGATCCTGTGACAACATCACTGACGACACATGTGGATGTATCAAAGTCATTCCTCCTGATGGACAATACTGCCAGCCTGTCGATCAGCACAGTAAGCAGTTTTGCACTAGCTGTGGAAATAAGCAGAAAGTGGTACTTAACA